>PVHY01010049.1:0-53591 GCA_004024945.1 Uropsilus gracilis
GACTCTGTGGCTTCCTCTCCTGTAGAGCAGCGAGGGGCGCCTTGCTCTCTCATAGAATTTTTGGATCTAGAAAAAAGCTCTGTCTTGTCTGACCGCTTCAGTCCGGAGAGACGTGAGACCAAGGGGGACAAGCCGGCCACCGGCCCCCGCCCTTCCCCGGGCTGGACAGAGCTCCTTTGACTGGAGAGAGCTGCTTCTTGTACATGTTCTTGCCTCCTTGCTCTGCGCTGGCGGTGGCGGTGGCAGTGGCGGTGGCCGCTGTTGCTGCCATCTCGGCAGCAGGGTCATCCATTTTGAAATTGTACTCAGAGTAGGTGCCTAGGCCTGTGTCTGTTCTTGCTGGTAGCGGGTTAGGCTGTGTCTCCTGTGACAACTTTTAAAAATTTTTCAATTTTTTACAAATAAATATCACAGAATTCAGAATTCAAAAGGGACAAAGTTGTCACCCCTCCCTATCCCTCTATCCCAGCAAATCCAGTTCCTTTCCAGCCAGCAGCCAGGTTTGTTAGCTTCAACTCCCGGTGAGCCCCCTGCCAAAGATGGTAGCCACTGTGGTCACTGCTGTGCACCTTGCCTTTTTCTTCTCGGCAGCTGAACCTGATGCTCTTTCCCTATCAGTGTACAAAGAGCTTCCTCATTCCTTTTTAATCGGTGGCTCTTATGGCAAACAAGGGAAGCCACTTGAGATGGTGAAGCCAAAAAGGGTTTAGGATTCCAGGTAATGCGTGGACTCACCTGGAGGGCTGGAGAACACGCCGGCATGGAATGATCCAGAAAGCCAGCCCCACACCTTCACAGTGCTGTTGGGCGGAAGCCCCCATGTTCTGTCCACACTCCCTGCACCTGCTGCCACTGCCATCCGGAGCCAGCCGGGCAGCACTGCAGCTCCAGAGCTTCCTGACTGTAGCAGTAGAAGCTGTGAGCTCAGCTTCTTAACTTACACCCATCCCTTGGAAAGCAAGTCTTGTGTGCATGTGGCTGATGAATGGAGAGGAGACTTGGTTGCAGGTTTGCAGTAGCCTGCCGAGGAGCCTGGGAATTTGATCCTCAGCTTTCAAGCTGGGGGTGGGGCTTGCACTAGGTGAAATTTCTCCAAATAGAGGAAGGCTTTTAAAAAGATGGTAAATAATCACAGGTAAGACAAATATCCACTAAAGCTGCAGGGAATTCTATCATGTGGATGAAGCACAGTGACCAAAACACTATTTTAGATGGTGGACCTCTGGGTGTTTTAGACCTTGTGTCTTAGAACTTGTACACATGTCATTTGCTGGTGTAAAATGTAATAGAAACTCCTTGCCGAGAGATAGAATTGTTAGGTCAAAAGGTTGACTGTAATGATTACAGATATAGAGAAGTGGATCATCTCTGCTTCTGCTACCAAGGTGTAAGTTCCTGATTTCCCCCTCCCCTTTCAGATTCCAGCGGAGACAGAGGGGCAGGCTGGGTTTCCTGTTCTTGGTGGGAGTTTTGTGACATGGGCCTAGAACGCTGACAAACCGGATCTAGGCTGGAACCTCTGCCAGTACCCCTGTATTTAGCATCTGGGTTGGATTCGGGCTATAATTTATTATAGGCTTTCCAGCCCTAAATTAAATGATATCTTGGGGGATCTGAAAGATAATGCAGCTTCCAAAATTGATGTGCAGCTTGGGAATAGCTTATATGTTAGAAGATTTTGGATCATTATGTGTTCACAAATGCATAAGGATGTTTCCAAAGGATGGTTATGAAGATTTGTAACATCCTTTCCCTTTTGAAAATAAAAAGCCAATAAATGGAATGCGCCAGAGAAAGACCAATATTGCATGGTATGTATCATTTACATGTGGAGTCTTAAAAGGAACGAGTTAGTTCAGAAAGAGGAGAAGGGTACTTGCCAAGGCCTGGGGTGGAAAGAAGGGGAGACAGCAGGGAATACACACTTTCAGCTTTCAGGTCGGGCAGAGTCTGAGTCTCTAATGTGTAGCTTGGTACCGTGGTTGATGATACTGTGTGTTGTAATTGAATTAGCTGAGAGTGTGCAGCTTCAGTATCCTACCATAGAGAAGAAAGGTGATGTGAGCTGATGAATATGCTATTTATTGCTGAGAACTTTTTGACAATGTGGATGTATGTCCACTCATCCCATTGTCTATGACAATTGTGTCAACGTTATTTGTCAACGATACTTCAATAAAGCTGAAAAAAGGGGCCAAATTGTTCTTTTTAGTGTGTGAACTATTACACAGAGGTTGCTCCTTTCTGGAACATGGCGAAATACAGCATCGGTTGCTCCACCCAGTAGTTGCTGCGGGAGTTGATAGTAATGTCAGAGACCTTTGTTCAGAGGCTTCTGAAAAATCTGAACAAATGTACATAAGTGGAAGAAAAAGGGGAATGACTACATATTTTGTTTTCTTCCAGTGGAAGCAGCCACTCTAAGTTGGCATTTACTGAGTGCAGCTGATGATTTCAAGAAACCCCCCTCTCTCCTGGCTCTTGGCTCTTGAGGCCTGTGGGGGTGTGGGCCTGTCAGGGAGGCATTGTGTGGTTCTGTAGGGGCTCGAGCCCTTTCTGTAAAGTGCCAGCTAGGAAATGCTTCAGATTCTGTGGACCAAGAGGCAACAGTGAGAATAGGATATACAAAGAAAAACAAGTTTTCATAAATTTTTTTATTGAAGCGATTCAAAATCGATTAATTGAGCATACTTTTTCTAGGTAGTGAAGGTCTACTCGTTGGAAGATTAAAGTTCTTGTTGAGGGGATAGCATTGTGCCTAATGCAGTTCAAAGCTAGTCCCTCATGGTAAACTGATTGCAAATGTTTTTCTGCAAAAACCATCTATAGCTCCAGGGGCCATGCAAGACCAGCGCGGGTGCTGGATTTGGCTCGTGAGCATTTGTTTTCTGATCCCAGGAATGACAGGAAGACCATGGGCTCTGGACCCTGACACATGTGTCCTGGCTCTGGCCTTGAACATGTCATTTCACTTTCTGACTTGGGGTGTTTGCGCAGTAACAGGGGGTAGTGCAGCCTCCTGTAGTAAATACCAGTGTTTGCTGTGATTTTGCAGTGAGATCCCAGTTGGGGAGGACTGATGTCATTGGCTAGGCTGACTTGGAATTTGTTTTTACCAGATTCAAAAGCTGATTTGCTAAGTGGTAAAATGTGCCCATGGTCGCAAAGTATCATGTGAAAAGGTGGCTTTTCGGCGGCAAGCTGAGGCAGTCGTGACCTGATCTACATGGCTGAGCTTGCAAATGGATGTCGAATAGAGCCCGGCGGCCAGGTGCTCTTCTGGCCGTGCCCATGTGTGCCTCTTGATGAATTGCGGTTTCGCCTGTGAGGGGCTTTTGCCGGAGATGTTTGACTTGGGTGTTAGCATCAGGAAGCATCCAAAATGTGGCCCATTCTGCAGGAGAGCTGGCCTCAACTCTCAAAAGCATTCAGTGTTGTGAAGAACTTGGGGTGGGGGGATGCTGTAGACTAGGGAGAAAGCCCCGGAGACTTAAGAGAGAAAGGCTGTGTGTGGACAGTCATTAAATCCTGGATCAGGAAAAGGAAATCCGATTCTCTAGGCCATTTTTAGGACAATTGAGGAATTGTGCGTGCGGACCTTCTGTTGTATTATGATATTGTACTCATGTGAACTTCCTCAGGTGTGGTGAGGCAGTGAGAGAAACCCTGTTCTTGGGAGGTGATAAAACAGGAGTGTTGTGTTTTAAGGTCTGTGATCTGCTTGTTACTCGGTTTAGCAAAATGGGAGGGAGGGGGATAGAGAGCAACAGTGAGAGAGATTTAGTATTGCTCAGCGGGGAGGCGCCAGTGTATCTTAAGCTACAAAGTTCTTCCAGGTATTAATTAGCAGGCCTCCCTGTCTGAAGTCATGACCAGCACTGAATACCTGACTTCTCTCTCCGTGAGGTGGCTTGTAATACTGTAGTAACTAATGTGGAGTATTTGGAAATGGGGGTTTCATGTTTTCTTGGGTGACACACCCGCTTCTCTCTGTGTTGAGAACCTGCATGATTTTTTAACCACAGGCATGAATGGGAAAAGGAAAGCCCACGTGGAGTGGGCCTGACCTCAGCGGGTTCCTGAGAGGCTGAGGTACAGTGCATCAGCATGTACTTCAAATTCTCTTCCATATTCCTGCACTTGAGGGGGTGCCTACGTGGGGACTGACACCCCCTTGGGGATGCTGAGGTGGCGGTGGCTCAGAGGAAGCAGCCTGCGCCTCTCCGGCGCACCGCTGAGGGAGTAGTTCTGAGGCAGTGGGCCAGGACAAAGCATGATGGGGCCTTTCCTCCCACTGTGACCCAGTCATTACCTCCTATCTGAGCCCCTACTGTGACCCCAGTCATTACCTCCTAGCTGAGCCCCCATTGTGACCCCAGTCATTACCTCCTAGCTGAGCCGGGAGGGGACAGACTGAGTACTTCTGTCTTCCAGCAGGAACTCTTGTGGCTATACAGGGTGAGATGACTAAAGCCAATTTAGCAGCCACTTGTAAAAGTAATTACAAGATGAGAGAAAGAAGAGTGATTCTGCCACAACAGGCTGTGAAAACTAATTAATTTAACAAACATTCATGGAGCAACTGAGAATACATCACAAAGTATGAGTCCTGGCAGATACCAAAGGATATAGATATACTCTTCTTGCCTTTTGCTGGGCACTTGGGGGGGGGCGCAGAGAAATGAGATGGAGTACAGTGGGGACAATGACCAAAATACCAATTTTTGTCATGTTACAGGGCTAATGATGGATAGAAAAGCCGTGAAAAGGGCTATGGGAATACAGAAAATGTGTCGCATGGAATTGATGGAGATTTTAAAACTAAGGGTGGTTTTGAGGCGATTTGAAGAATGAGCCTGCTGGGTAAGGAAATAGGGAGACATCCGACTTCCAGGTCGGGGTGTACCTGGAATAAGCTGGCATCTGGTTTGGCTGAAGCCTTAGAGGCAGGGTGGGGAGGAGGTAGCTTGGGGTTCTTGGAAAGGCAGCCTGGTCTGACGGGCATGTCTCAGGAGCCATGCTTAGGACTCTGGCTTTTACAGGAAAGGCAACAAGGAGTCCTTGGAAGCCAGTTTGAGGTGGGTATGTTGCCGGGGCGGGGGGCTCTTATTTTAATAAGCCATCCGGGAATGAATGTGGAGGATGGTGTGTAACCCCGCGTGTGTCTGGGGGCAGGGGTTGAGGCTGTGGTGACCAGAGCATTTGAGTTTTGCAGCTGCAGCAGAGACAGAACAGAGTGGGGCTCCCTTGGTACTCTTGGAGAATCCTTCCAACCCTCCCACTAAGGCTTTGTACATTTTTAAATCTTTCTAAGGAAGTCTTTAAAAATACTTGGAAGAGAGAATCTTATTTCAACCTTTGAACAGTTCTGAAAATTTATTACTTTTCAACTAGGAAAGAAAGTATTATTTCAGGCAAACTGGAATGTGCGTAGACTGATTACTCAGCACAGTCACTTCATCGTTCAGAATTAGGTAGGAGGGAAGGTATTTAGTGGTCTTCAATCTTCTTCCAGAACTTTATCCAGGATCCTCCCCAATGGTCGGTGAATTTTTCTTATTCATATCCAGCCAGCACCCCAACTGTTCAGTGCACATCTGGAAGCTGTAAGGAAGCTGATTTCATCCATTCCTTTCCCCCCATCTCTTGCTTCCCACCTGAGAAAACAAACCCTAGTCCATAGGTTCTTGTTCCCTACAAGAAGTTCGCACAGGGGGAAACCTAAGATGGAGCCAGCAGAGAGTGTTACCAGTTTGGCTTTTGAACTGAAGAGGTGTGAAATCTTTTCATTTTTTTCTTTATTTTGAGAAAGGCTTGACAACTTGGGCTGTTTGAAGGAGCAATTATATAAAATACCTCCTGCTCATGAGGATCTGGCATAAACCACTACCTTATTTTCTTTAGATTACATTTAAACATTTCTACCCACCATTTAGAACTCTTTCACGGAGAATTTAGACACGGAATATTTTGCACCTCGATAAACAAAACCACCTTACAAGGGTAACCTGCTTTTTGAACTGAGAAGTCTTAAGTTTACTCCTGTTGGTAAGTTCCAAAGACTTGTAATCACTATCTTCCTTGAGGCTTGATGGAGGCTTGAATAGTTGAGAAAGTCCTTGGCATGGCTTTATAGCCCTGCAGGGCTAGGGTACAAGGAGGGTGGAAGTGACTTACCTCACTTGTGTATTTTCTCCCTTGGCCGAAGCAGTGCTTCTTCTACCCAAGCACAGATCCCAGGCTGAATAAGAAGACTTAGTAATGGTGACTGAGGCGCTAAACTAACAGGCTGTGTGATATGCTTTTTTTTCTTTGTTTTTTGAGACTAGGTCTCGCTATTTTTGCCTGTGGAACCTCAGGCTCACGTTGCCCGGGGCACCAGACTCAAGCCATCCCCAGCCTCAGCTTCCCAGGTAGCTGGGATTACAGGTGCGTGCCACCACGCCCAGCTGTATTTTTTTGGAACTAGATCTCGCTATGTGTCCCCGGCGGGACTCAAACCACAGTCCCTCGCCCTGGCTGTGGCTTCCTAGGCTGCTGCTTACAGGCATGTGCCACCATGCCCGGCCTGTGATATGCTTGTTTAATGTTCACACACCAAGGATTATCATTTCTCCATATTAAGAGTTCCATAAGACAACCATTCTGATGTTGAAACTACATTGATGCTGTGGGTGTTTTTTTCCCCACCTGCAGGCAAGCCTGTACCTTAAGGTGTGTAATTTATTTATTTACATCAAGGGATGCATTGTAAACTCCATTTTCCTTCATGAGGGTTGCTTGCATCAAGCTACTTGAAAATTTATGGGCTCCTGGTGCCTATCCTCTACTGGGAGGTGAATGGAAGTTTTCCCTTGCCCTGCAAGAGGAGACATTTTAATGGGGGTCAGCAATAAACAGATTGTCATACTGTGAGCAGCGCTGAAACAGACTTGCACAAACTTGCATGTGGAGAATTTTAGATGTATGCAAGACTACGGAGCAGGTGAAAGAGCCCCTGTGAGCTTATTACCCATTCTACCAATTCTCAACTCTTGATCATGCTGATTTCACCCAGACTCCCCCTTGTTTCCCTCATCCCTTTCATTTGGAAGCCAAGCCAAGTTCAAGTATCATATGATGAACATTTATAGACGTTTGACTAGAGTTGCCTGAGAATAGCTGGGGAAATAAACTATACACGGGGGCTCGGGCAGGCGCTGCAGAAATACATGTGTTCAGTCAAGGGGTGAAAGCAATAATTATTGAACATTGTTAAGAATTATATTAGGTTCATTTAGTCCATTATTTCCTCCCTCACAGTAGTCCTTTCAGAGAGACAGTATCTATTGTACATATGAAGAAACTAGGTTTCAGGAAAATTAAATTGTTCAAAGTTATCAAACTAATTCCTTTCTTCCTTGCAAACTCACCTTAACTTCTGGATACTCCGCTTCTGTCTCCTGCACCACACGCGCTAGATGTGGAGACGTAAAGCACCGGGTGTGGCCTGCTCAGTGCTGAACTGAGCGCCCCCAAACTGTGTGTGTGTCTGGGGATGAAAACGTCAGCTGAGTAGCAAATGACCCCTAATGTCAAATACTAAGGACGTAGGATTTCAGCCTGAAGGGGTTGGGGACCTGGACTAAGAACTCTGAAAACTCTGTCAGCTTTTGAAAGGAAAACTATGCAGGGAAGATGGAGGATGAATAGCAGCTGGAAGAGCTGAGGCGAGACTGGTTCAGGAAAATCGTCTTTCATTATGTTTTTTCACTTTGTATTCTTTGGTTATGTTCCACAAATGAGACCATCCAGTGACTGTCATTTACCTTGTGACTTATTTCACTGACCATCACCACCTCAAGAGCCATCCACATTAGTCCAAAAAGGGACATTTATCTTTTTAAAATAACCAAGTAGTATTCCATTGAGCATTCAGATCACAATTCCTTTATCCAGATCCTAACACCTCACTGCTGGGGTTGAGACTTCTGGAACGGCAGTGTGAGAAACTCCTCGTACCCCCCTCCCCAACTAAACAGCCTCTTGACTGGTAAACATTTAAAAACATAATTTAAAGTCTTTGGAAATTAACCCAAGGCCATACGGCGCACATGTCAGGGCAGGTTCCCATCCACCGGAGCAGATGAATAATGAGTCCCGGAGCTCTTGGTGGCTTCGCAGGCTTTGATGCTCTTAGGGAACCGGGTACACAAGCCCGCCAGGCAGGGAGGCTGAGCCATTGTAGGGCAAGCAGACGAGGCTGGCACCCGACCTCCCAGTTCCCCACGAATCTATACTCTTTCTCTGACTCTCTGGTGTTCGCTCAGCTCTATTTTTTATCCCTGCGTCTGGGCTCAGCGTACCCGCTTACACATGAGCACACCTAGGCCCTTTGGCCTAGGTGTCCACAATTACGGGTGACGTGACCCCTGCTCACGCTTCCAAGCACCTTCTGCACTAACAAGAAGAAGGCCGCAGGCGGTGGCTACAGGGGCTAATGGTGGAAGAAGCCTGCTTAACTCATTAACCCTACACCTTTATTGCAGAAAATCGGCTAAATCTTGGTGAGAACAATGAGTCTTGGGCATTCAAGCCAAGGTCTGCTCCCCTTCCCACCCCCAGCCGAGCCACACAGGCTGGAAGTTCATTCCTGGCGGGTATAGTCAAGACAGGACTCTTTCCCCCAACCCAGCTCCCAATCCGGGGCTGGGAGAGGTAGCCCACGGGCCACTGCAGATACCCGCGATACCACGCGGAGAAAAGTTACTGGAAGTGACTCCAATTTGATGAAAAACACATCCGAGAAACCCAGCCCTATCCTGCCCCCCCTCCTGTGATTGCCGCTTGGGGCGTGTAGGGGTCAGCGTCAGGCTCACCAGTCTGCGTAGGTTCTTTATTGGTCTGTGCTAAAATACACACACCAGGCAGGACAGGCCTGGGAGGCAGGCGAGTCCCCCAGGAACCTTCCCTTTCTCCGGGCTCACTCTCTGGGGTTCTCATAACCTCTGTTCTCTAGCCCCTCTCTCCTAGGCCCAGGTGCGCACACTCACACATGTGCACACTCACTGGGCCGCACAGTCATGGGGGAAGACGCAGTGCTGCAGGTGTTAGTCACACAGGCTGATGGAGGAAAAAGCCTGACCAAACTCCCTCTATTCAGCAATTTCAGGGAAAATGTCCCAATTGGGTTGGGGGTGGAGGCAAAGATTTAGGATGCTGCAGAACTTGCTGTTCTGAGATTCAGCTGATTTTCTCCAACAAATGTTCCCCAGGTTGCTGCAAGCCGTGGGTTAATTTCCAGGCTTCTAACTGCTCTGATGAAGGAATTTTTGGAGGCCCCTTTTCTGCCATTTTTGGCTGGATGCCCCAGTGGAATTTTTGTAGTGGTTTTCTTCAGATTAGCTGATGGTGGTTTATAGATGCTTCTGCCATCCAGCTCTCCTGGAAGTCTTAAAAGTCCATCCTCAGGGATCAGCTTAAAAACAAAACCCCTGGTGAGTTTTTATAGCCGAGTATTATTATGTAGTTGTCACAAGGATGAGGTAATTTTAACTGTGTGGATGGAGAAAAATATTCAGGGGATAATGCTAAGTGAGAAGTTGCAGAATAGTAGGTGGTATTTTATTTGTAAACAGGAGAAACACAGGTGTGCCCTGTATCTATGCCTAGGGCATTCCTACATGAATGTACTTTTTTCCTCTGGGGTAAAGGAGTTGGGGAGAGTACTTTTTAGTTTTTTAACTTCACTATTATTTGAATTTACTTTGAAATGACTTTCAAAAAGTCAGTGCGTATTTAACTGCCAATAGGACATGTATTACTTGAAGGTCTGCAAATGAAAGATGGCATTGTCTTGAAAGTCTTTGTGTCTCTTGTTCTTTCTGTTTCTCTGAAGTGAGCCCTTGGAATGTCATTTTAATGCCCAGGAAATCATTTTGCCTGACAACTTGACAAATAGTTAACTTTTCATTTTGACCACCTAGGATCACGCGCAGGTCTTGGTAATGACTAACCTGTTCTCTTCGCACCAGTGACTCTCTAGACTTTGTACATAAGATAACCCAGCCCCTGAAAAAGTCATTCTCTTCTGTAAGAAGAGTAACCACCATCTTCGCCACCTTTGTTTTTACCTTCGAAGAAGGAGGGAGGGATAGTCACTCAGTCTTGAAGCATCATGAGTAGGTTGACTTCAATTGTCCAAATTGAAAACCTTCCTGTTAACTGGAACAAGAAGTCAGCCAGTGTACACATGGGTTCTCAGGGACTCTTTGGTTAGCTAACCTTGAGATTTCGTGATATATCTTGTCTCGTTTTCCTGTTATGAAATGGAGTTTTCAGCATCATTTTTCTTGATTGTTTTCAGATCACAGAACTGTGCGGTGCGAAGCGGGTTGGGTATTTTGGTCCAACACAGTTTTACGTTGCCTTGAAATTAATTGCTGCAGCACAGTCTGGCCTCCCTGTGCGGATAGAGAGTATTAAATGTGGTAAGTGGCTCGCATTTATACATTTTATTGTCCATGACAGGTTCCTGGCTTATGAGAACCATTCTCAGTGGTTTATGGCCTGTTCTTGTAAGCTTTTGTGGAATTTCTCCTGCTTCTCTCCACTTTTCTGTAAAATAAGAAAATTCAGCAGGTAGCTTAGTTTCTTATTTTTCTTTTTTAAATGGCAAAAAATGCAGAGAGGGACCTGAGATTAGCTTTTTTTTTTAACTGACTTGCAGTTAAAATAGGTTTTGTTCTTTGGTGGGAAGAGACTGGGATAGAAATTCTAGAACCTGTGGCAAAATACTGACTTGCAGGTTAATTTTCTTCTTGAGTATCTTGTATGCCTGTAAGGCTCTGATCGGGACAGGGGAGGAGTGACTGGGAGGGTTGGGGGGGAACGGCCCCCTTATTTTCACCCCCCATCCCTTTCAGTCATATCAGATGTGACGGGTCTTTCACTCTAATCCCCGAGGCGGTTTGGGTGACTATCATATACTTCCGTAGAGTGATGTTTTCTTCTCAAAGTTTTGATCTAACATTTTCTGACCCTGCCATCCCTACCCCACCCCGCCGTACCCCGGAGCACTTTGCACAATGTGCTTTTCCAGGAGCAAAGCCTAAGACCATGGCACCACTGAAACTGTTGCTGGGGGGGGGGTTACAGCTGTGATTCAAGGGACGTGTTGAGGTCCTCCGCTGACACACAGTCCGATGCGAATGATGTCCCATTGTGCACACAGTGATGCGGGGACTTTTTTTTTTTTTTTTTTGGAGACTAGATCTCGCTATGTTGCCTGGGGTAGTTTCGAACCCATGGACTCAAGTGATTCCTAGCCTCAGTCTCCCAAGCCTGGGATTAAAGGTGCATGCCACCACGCCCAGCTTCTTTTCCTCATTTGAGAGGGAAATCACCCGGCTGCCTCCACCTGTCCCATGGCATCTCAGGTGGACATGGGCGGAGCTCAGAACCCATGCTTAGTCTCTGGCAACCCTGCATAACTCCAAACTGCTGAGGAGATTCTGGAAGCTTGGTCCTGGGAAACAAAGCCCTTTCATACTACCCATCAGGGGGCTGCCATCATCGTGCTAATCTTGGTTAAGCCTTAGCATGGGCCAGGTCCTCTCCCTCTTAGTCCTCACAGTATCCTGCTAAGTCAGGCGCTTATGCTGGTTGCCCAGGATAAGCTTTGATGACAAACATGGCTGACATTTCCATGCCATGACAAGACAGGTTGGCTTCCTGCTCTGCGGTGGTGGCGCAGCCTTACCCCTGAGGACAATCGCCTCCACCTGGTGGCTCTGTCATCTTGGCTGCTTCGTCTTGTGGCTCCTCAGCAAGACACTTGTTCCCACAGTTGCTGCAATGGGAGTGTCTCGCTCCAGCAGTTAAATGCTTCGCTCTGGGTGTGATCCACGTCACGGTGGTTCGCTGAAGTGCGTCCTGTGGGACTGCCGAGCTGCAGGTTGCCTGGGGAAGTGGAATCCCCTCGTGCCTGCAAGAGGGGACATCGCCGAGTGTCTAATGTGGATGGCTGTTGCCCTGTCTTACAAATGTGGAAGTGGAAGTTTAGGGGGTTGAGTAATTTGCCTTAAGGACCAAGGTCAAGGTCACTAGGATTTGGAGCGAGGAGCACAGCATCACTGTGTGCAGTGTTGTTTTTGCTCAATAAGGTGCTGACTGTGATCCGTAATCAGGGGACAGTTTCTGAATGGGACAAACTGACCCGAAGGTGTCCCTTGGTATGATGTGATTGACTCTCTGGAGCTGGCTTCTGAATAGAGCACTGTTGCAGCGTTGGCTGGCTCTTTAGCTCGGTGAGACGTGGCCGTCTCTGCGCTAAGCTGCTTGTCTTGATTAGTTCTCAAGTTAAGTCACACTGGGTCTGTGCTTGACATGGACAGTTTCCAGTTCATCCTAACAGTCATTGAACTTGACCACAGTATCTTCTGATCGTATCTCCTGGAAAACGTAGCACAGCTTTGTCATCTACATGAACAACCGTCTAGCACTGTATTGCTTATTTGAAGTCAGACTGAGGTCTTTCACCTGATTTGTTTTGATTTCCAGGGTGACGAAGGGGGAAAGATTGGCCAAGGTATCACTTGAGTAAAGGGGGAACACTTTTCCACAAACATCAGACTAGCTCAGTTGTGTTTCACAAAAACGGATGCTGCCTTTGGCCTTTTATTATACTCCGTTAATTTTGAATTTTCTTCTTTCACGTAAAGATTTTTTAAGTGCAGCTTATTTGCGGTTAACGTGTTAAGTGAGATGGAGCCGGACAAGATCGGGCCAGACCTTCAGCTGCCACGTAGAATTCTCCAATTTGTTGCTTGGAATTCTTTGACTTAGTGTTTCATGACACAAACCTTGATGACCGGAGAGAATGTTCTCTGAGAGCCTAATCTGAAAGGCTTGGTAGCCTGGATACCCAGGGAGCTGTGATGCCACCCTTACTTCACGTGCGTGTGTGTGTGCTGCCCTCCAACCCCGTGCTGCGGGCGCCACGGCCATCTGTGGTTGCTCTGGGTAGATGTCACCCCCGAGTCCTCCTTTGCCCTCCCTCTCTGATACAGTCCAGCGGAGTCCTGGCTCCAGGCCTCCGTCTTACGGTCTGCTCCCTCCATCTCTCTGCCTTACCGGCCCAGGCCCCATCAGCCCTTCTTCAGGGTGGCGCGGGGCTTTTGTCGCCGCTTCCTGGCCACTTCTCTTCTGCACCGCAGCCCATCTTCCCACACAGCGGAGCCATGTCTCAAAGCAAGCGTCAGGTCAGATCATTTGTCCTCCTTACCCCCTGCACCGGTCTGCTTCCTGTAGCTGGTGCCAGATCCACAGTCCCTCCACTGACCCACATCGTCGGTCCCTGCTCCTTCTCTGTTCTCGTCTCAAAACTGCCCCCCAGCTTCCCTGGCCTTCTAGCCATTTCTGGGCTCCTTCTTAGCTGCAGAGTCCGAACCCATGTTACCTCTGAGGTTCCGAGCGGTCTGTTCTGCTCCCTCTCCTTCCCACTTTGCCCTTCATTCGCCTAGATCTGGGCACCGCCTCTAGCATCCCCTCTAAGGTAGGTTCTTGCTGTGTACCATTGGCGATGATTTTTCTGTTCCGTCACGTATGGTCATGAAGGAGCCGGCGTGTGGTAGAGCTGGCTCAAGAAGGGGCAGAGGAGTCAGCGGTGTTGCTGGCCATGGAGAGGAAGGATGCTGGGACGAGACCACGAGGTTCCGGAAGAAGTTAACTGATGTTCCGAGGGCAGTGTAGCTGTAACCTGGTTATTATACTCTTTTCTAAGATGTAATTCATCGACAAACTACCACTTTTCTGCAAGTTACTATCTACCCCTTCAGCATTATAAAATGCCTAATCACGAGGAGATTGTGGGTCAAAACGAAAGTACAGGTCCCTAGAGAGACAGGTGATCCTTGAGCTGCCAGCTGGAGAATGCATCACTGGCTGCCTCTTCCTTCTTGTCATTCTCTCTCGGCATCTCTCCCTCACTGCACAGCTAGGTTGGTAAGTATTCCTGTACAGGTGTGACTGATTTGGGGGGCTGTCTTGCTCAGTGATATGCAAGCGTAACTAAGGGGCAAGAGGGTCTGACCACCCTGCACTGAAGGGCATTGTGGGTACTCCGGGCATGTTTGTTGAATGGCTAAGTGATTGAGGAGATGGTGCTTATGCACGGGAGTCAGTCTTAATTGTCTGTTACTCTTTCAGCTAAACCACTGGAATCCTTAGTCAATCTGGAACGCGTGACAGCTTTCGCGGTAGTCCTTTTCCTCAAGCCCTGGTTCCCCACCTCTTCTGCGATTGCAAATCATCTAGAGAACTTTAAATGCAAAATGAAAAAATACAGATGCCTGGCTCGCTGCCAGAAATGCTCATTTAATTAGTCAGGGGCGCAGCCTGAAAGTCAGGTTTTCTAAGGACTCCCCAGGTGATGCTTACGTAGAGTCAGGCTGGAGAGTAACGACTTCCTACGAAAGCTGAGTGCAGGGTTTTCAAGAGCTTGGCTTAAAGTAGGAGCATATACTTGGTTAAAACAGGGCCCGAGCTGGGCTGAGTCAAGGGGCCACCAGGGCACATCGTTGAAGGGGGCACCATGCCAGGGCTTACTCTGCATTTACACAGCCTCAAGAGCATCTCCTTCATGGTTGGCATGAAGGGTCCCCTAGCTGAGGCCTGTCAGAGTGAAACGGGGTGAAGACGCTGGCTGGGGTGGGCAGAAGAGAGTTCCTGGTGAGGAAGCTACACCGTGAACATTTGCTCTGGGGGCTGAGGTGCCCACCTGCCTCTAGAGTGGCTCGGGGTGTGTGGGGACTCTGGATGGTAGAATTGAGGCCACAGTAGGGTGCCTAGCCCTGTTTGGCCAGGAGCCCCTTTGTCAGTCTGGGGCCTGTGCACCCCCGGAATCATGTTTTAAATGCCTGCAGAGGATTATAAACGGGAACCACTTATGTTGAAGCTAAATTGAAGATAGTAAAACAGGTTATTACATGACACACATGTAACATGCTTCTATGTATTGACTAAAAGATCTAAGAGGGCTCCCTCCAGTCACTGCTATGCTTCCGGAGTAGTGATGAGCACGAACCATACGTCAAGGTGTCTGCACCACTTGTAACTTGTGAAAATACCTGATCCTGGTGGGTGACAGATTTGTAGGCGCTGCGAATGTGCCCACAGTAGTGCGGTTCCTCATAGTGGCAAGACATGCTGGCGCTCTTGGTGGGGGAGAATAGCTAGCTCATGTTTCTTCTCATCCAGGCTGATGGTCCGCTCACTTTCCTTCCAAAGCCTCTTTGGGTCTCCAAACCTTAACGGTGCAATAATGTGATTTATGAGCCTCTAGGGCTGTGTTCCCCAAACTGGTACCTGATCTGCCAGCAGGCTGGCACAGTTTGCAGTGAGAGGAGAAAGAATGAGCACAAAAGAGTGAGTTATTTATAAAATGAAATGTATAAAATTCTAAGGTCTTTTTTTTGATTTGGTTTCTTTTGCTGAATGGCCCATGATGAAATTGACCATGGCTAGTAATTTGTGGTGAAATGCTTGGCAAAATGTTGGTAACTTTCCTCAATCTCTTTCATTTATTTGGGGATTGGGGATGTTCACTGTCTTGTGAAAAACATTTTTTTTTTGAGACTAGGTCCCACTATTTTTTGCCTGTGAAACTGCAGGGTCACGTTGCCCGGGGTACCACAGACTCAAGCAATCTCCAGCCCCAGCTTCCCAGGTTTACAGGTGTGCGCCACCATGCCCAGCTAGTTTTTTAGGACTAGGTCTCACTACGTGCCCCCAGCAGGCTCGAATTGTGATCCCTGACCCTGGCTGCGGCTTCCTAGGCTACCGCTTACAGGCATGTGCCACCATGCCTGGCCCGCGAAGCACTGTTATTGAGCCTACCACCGAGGAGATTCTGAGGCAAATCACCGAACTATTTGGTTCCTCAACTTAGCTGTGAAACCACTGTTCTCCACCCTGGTGATTTTGTCTTTTGGGGGCATTTGGCATTATGTGGGGCCAAGTTCAGTTCTCACAGCTGTGGAAGGGGTGCTATTGTCATCTAGTGGGTAAAGGCCAGGGGCACTGTTAGTATTCCCTACTGTAGAGGCCGGGAACCCCTTTCCTGACAGCGAAGATGTGGGCCAAAATGTCAGCAGTGCTGAGGTAAGGACTCCTTTTGTAAAATCTGGATCAGGACTGTTAGGATGGTAGGGATGTGAAAGCTGCCTTTCCATTCGCTGTGCTCCTGTTTTGTCATTCATAAAAGAGAGGTGTGGAAGGATTTTGCAGCAGTGAGTTCTGTTTCAGTGGAGATAGACTTATCTGGGTTTCTATGCCCCCCTGCAAACAGGAGTTACTTTATCCAAGCAAAAACAAAAGGCAGAGGTGCTGTGGTTGAATTGAGGTTTGGGGGGGTCCCTGTGCTCTGCCTGTTTGGCAAACTCCACTCTCCTTGGCCTAGGAGAGAAATCCTTTGGGTGTGACAACCAGTTTGGTGATTCACAGAAAAGAACCCTTTATGTTAGGATAGGAAGCCCAGGAGTGGAGTAAGAAGCCCAGGAGGCAAAGCTGTGGTGACTGGTTGCTGAGGTGTGTGCGTGCATATGTGCATGCGTGTGTGTATGTGTGTATGTGTGTGCATGGTATGTACAATGCCTTATATTGTAATGTCTGATGGCTTAAACCAAGAGGACTAGTAGATACTGTACTGGGATCTCACATTAAGCCAAGGTCAGCTCAGGTTTTCTGCCGAACTCGCCCTTTCTTTTTTCTCCCCTGTGCTTCCTTTCGTGCTTCCCTTCCTGTGCTTCCTGCCTCAGCCTTGCTGCTGGGACTTGTTACTGCTTTGAACTACACAAAGCCGAGCCATCGTTTGGCCAACTGTGCTTTCCAGTGGACCTGCCTCTCCACCCCGTATGCCCTCCACACCGTATCCCTGACCCTGTTGCCTTTCCTTCCCAAAGGTCCTCCCCAGCCTACTAGGTCGTCATTCCCAGCCTTACTTATACATCTGTCTATTTTTGTTATGGGATTCTTTAAATCCCTGGATCGTCTCAGGAAAATATACACTCATGTTATAGGAAAAAATGTCCTCAACCTGAGGGGTTTCTGGTTCATGAGTCCCAGTTTAGAGCCCTTTTACCAGAGAAAAGCGGCATCTGATGGACACATGTTAGAAGAGACCTAGAGATAATCGCCCTTCACATCTGGGGGAATTAAAGGTCCCAAAAGGCAGAGTATGGTGAGACTACTTGGTGGTAGCCTGATGTTGTGGATTCTGCCTCTGGTATGACCAATACATGTAACTTAGTCACCTAGTCACCTTCTCCTGCAAGAAGTTACAAACTCATCCTTCCCATTCCAACCTTCACCTGTCAGTCTAGCTATATAGGTACCCATTTCCAAATTGGCAAGAGGTTTTTCCAGATTAACCGGTAGCGTGAGTAGGAGACAGACCTGGTGTTTTTTCCAAAGTAACCTTGGGAAAATGTCTGGGTTTGGCTTCACTTTGGGGTTTTAGAACATTGTCGTTGCTCTTGTTACTCTGTAAGTAACTGGTATAAATGAATAGGCAAGGAAAAGTAGTGGGAGGAGAAGGGAGCCCTCCCAGGAAGTAGGAGTGTTGGGCTGGTAGCTCTGCCACCATATTGCTGCGTGACTAAAGCAAGGCCTGCGCTTAGATCCTCTCTTGTAAGATGTGGATATTCTGGAAGGTTTTCTCTAAGTTGGCCCATTTTCCACCTGTGAAATACCATAGTCTCATGTTGAATGTTCAGACCTGCAGTAGAAAGAATATCTTAGTTTTAGGTTGACAGTATAGCCTGGTGCCTAAAAATGTGACCTCTAGGTATAGACGACCCAATTTTGAATCTTTACCCTATCACTTTTTGTATGCCTTCAGGCAAATTTCTTAATCTGAGTTTCAAATGGTTTACCTGAGAAATGGGTTATACCAAGTAGTACCTGTCTCATAGCTGTTGTGAGCATAAAATCACAATTTCTTGCCGCACATTTGGAAAAGCATCTAAACTTTGCCATCCAAAATGGCAACCACTAGCCACTTGTGACTGGCTAATGAGCACTTGAAATATGGCTAGTGTGACTGAGGAATTCTCTTACTGAAGTTATTTAAAATTTAAATAAAACACCCAAGCGCTATAAAGTATTTTTCCATTAAATGCAAGTTTATTACTTTAGTAGGCTTGTATTTCACTTTAAATTGCACTGTATAAGATGCTTTGCTTTACAGCAAACTTCCTGTAAAGGGTCAGGTAGCAGTTATTTTAAGCTTTGTGCATGCTGTGGCCTATGTTGCAGCCGCCAACTCTGCCACTATATACGAAAGCAGACTTGGACAAGAGGTAGGATGAAGACGTGACTGTTTCAATAAAACTTTATTTTTTGACATTGAAATTGGAACTTCACATATCATCAAATATTTTCTTTTTCTTTTTTGGAAACATTTAGAAGTGTAAAATCCATTTTAAACTCATGAACTGTTACAGACATAGGAATTGGATGCATTGGTTCATAGGTATACCCCAAAGAAAATGAATTGATGTTCATCAAAAAATATTGAGACCTTTATTTATAATGACCCGAACCTGGAAACAACCCAAATGCTCATCACAGAAACATGGATAAAAATTCAATATATCTTAAAAATGGATTATTCCATGGAAATGAAAAAGAATCAACTATGTCTACATTCAGTACTTTGGATGATTTTCACAGACAAAGTATCACAAGGGCAAATACTGTATGATACCATTGTATGAAGTTCTATAATGGCAAAAGTAAAATAGGGATTAAGAAATTGGAACTGAGATTGCCAAATCGGGGAGAGGATTAACTGGATTAACACTGTACCCACACGGGTACACATGGGTACAGTGACCTGGAATGTGAAAACTTAGACTGAAAAAAGAAAGTAGCATTTCATTAATCATTTTTATGTAAAAAAACTTATATATGTGTAATCAATTAAAAAGGGAAAAAAGAGTTAAATAAAAAAGAAAAACATTTTATATTGCTCACATGTTGTAATCAATATTGGGTTAAATACACTATTAAAATTATATTTACCTGTTTCTTTAAGCTGTATTTGAAATTAAAGCTTTAATTGTGATAAAATACACATAACATAAAATGTACCATTTTAATCATTTTTAAGCGAACAGTTTCAGAGATGTCAAGTATATTCACAGTGATGTGCAACCAACCTCCAGAACTTTCCATCTCCTCTTGTAGAGTGGAAACTGTAGCCATTGGATGAGGTCTCCAGTCCCCTTTCCTGGCAGTCATCATTCTGCTTTCTGTTTCTGTCAGTTAACTATTGATTCCTCACATATGTGAAATCACACAATATTTACCTTTTTGTGACTGACTTCACTTCATTAAAATTATTTTTTAGTGTAACTACACCACTGTACCCATCTTGAAGGGCAGTGAACTCTGCCCAGCCCTACCTCATGCTACTTAAGTTTTTGAAGAAATTGAATTATTTCTTATATATGTTATTGTCAGATGAGAAAATAAAGGATTTTTCCTTTATTTTTTAGAGGCTCACATGTTTAAAATTTAGAAATTAGAACAGATGGTAAAAAAAAGATTCAATTTTTTCTGAGGAAGGGAAAATGGCATTTATATCTAATATATGCAGCATTTCTGTGTTCAGAAACTATAACCTAAAATGCCAGTATAAAGCAAATTACTGCCTTGGGTGGCTACATTCGTTGTCTCCTTGGTGCTTATCAACATTTAACTTGAGCTATTAATTTGGTTCTTGTGTGCTAATTTAATTTACTTCGTGAGAAAATATTCTAACCCACTAACTATCACAAACAGATCTTCTCCTGTGACTGCTGGACATACATCACTGGGTAGCAGATACTTCGTTAAGCTCCTAATAAAGTTTCACTGTTAATGACCAGAATATCATACAAACTGGAGCTTTACTTTTTGCTTTTTAAAAACTTGCGACCTTTAGGCTGGGCAGGGTGGCGCATGCCTGTAAGCGGCAACCTAGGAAGCCATGGCTGGGGCTGGGATCGCGGTTCGTGTGCCACCAGGAGCATGTAGTAAGACCTAGTCCCAAAAAAATAGCTGGGCGTGGTGGCGCATGCCTGTAATCCCAGCTACCTGGGAAGCTGAGACTGGGGATTGCTTGAGTCTGTGGTACCCCGGGAAATGTGAGCCTGCGGTTTCACAGGCAAAAAGTGAGACCTAGTCTCAAAAAACAAACAAACAAAAAAAACTTGCGGCCTTTAAGCTGAGGGGAGATGGCACCTTTGATTACAATTTTCAGTGGTAACAATATTATTATATGTCTGTAATTCTTGTAAGTGAGAATTACAAAGAACCAAGGAAAGTAGGAAAGAAATCGAACCGTGTTCTGTCTTTAGCTGTTTGGTAGCTATTGCAGACAGATGAACAGCTCTAGAGAAAGGCGATGGCAGAGGAGAATGTGTGAGGTGATGGCGTCCCAAAGACTCTTTAGGAGCCCTATTAAATCCTAGTTGTATGGTCAGTATTCACCACACTGTGTTTGTGTGCCATTGTTTCCAGAATTATCCACTGACAGCCAGTAAAATCCTGGTCAGGGGCCAGCATTTACTTTTCTCCCTCAAGTAGTGCTTGCAAATAGAATCATCCTCTCTTGGGCAGATCACGGTACAAATTATTTTATGTGATCTTGTTCCATCTTTTTAGACCCTTTTTGACAACTGAAACAAATACCCTGAGAAGAGAACCATAGGATCAGCATATATTTGACTTCCTGAAAGCCTAGCTATGCCTTTTGCTTGCCTTTTTTCTTTCGAAGTCCATTTCTGCTTTAAAATCTTGAAAATGGCAACTGTCCTCCCTTTAGAGAGGGGAGTCTTGGTTTAATTTTCCAGATTGGTTATTCTATTTATGTCTCTTGGGCCCTTGGCGGGTTGATCATGCAGGGATTTGTCATATTGCCTACTTCTTTGAATCAAATGTAGACATAGCAACTAAAAATAAACACGATGTGGATATTAGAGAACTCGAGGCCTTCTTTGCCTGGGGAGCTAAGATACTTGCTTGCTGTTGCTGAGATGTTTGCTGGCTTGTAGCGCTGCATTAATCACTGCAGTACAGCTGTGTTTTTGGACTAGAGAACTGATGGAGACGCAGAGGCACACTGAAGAGTATTATCCTAAACAATGGATCCAGATGCAAATCATTATGCTTAATCCATAATATTATCCCCATTTTTGGAGTTCTTTGTGCTGTGTGATTTGCTATGCTGGAAACGAGAAGTGTGCCAAAACATCATTTGTTTTCAGAATATTATTTTAGAAATTTGAAAGATAAGTAAATATACCAGACTGTTGCACTTTAGCTCTGTAGCACTGGGAGTGTGGCTAATGGTTTTGACAGCAGAATCTGGCTGAACCTTGGATTGATTGCTTTAACTTGATACCATTTTCCTTATTCCATTACGAAAAGACAACTGGAGCTTGAGTGTGAAAATTCCAAAAATTCCTTAAGGAATTACATAGGGTAAGAAACTTCTTCACAGTAAGTTTGCTCTTGGAATGAGAGGCCTTTCAGTGGAGGGGAACTCTCCCCATTGGTTAAGAGCCAGCTCTGCTACAGATGAGCTGTGGGATCTTGGGGACGTGACTTGGGTGTTTCCACGTGTAACAGAAAGGCCAGTGAGTCTTAGTTGTGAGGCTTAAATGAGTTAATATTTGTAGCCCTAAATACAGTGGCTTGTAATAAGCACTGTGTAAGTTTTGCCTACGATTATTATGTATCCGTTCGATGTCACGTCCTTTTCTCAGTGCTGGATGGAAGGCTGGAGTGGGAGATCCGTCCCAAACCTGAATTTATTCTGCCACGGCTCGGCCACATTAAACCCTAAGCCGGAACAGCTTGGTCAGGCCATAGTGTGACATTATAATAGGAGTCCGCGTTGTGTCAAAAGAAAAATTTAATCTGTATTTAGTGTTCTGGAATTTTCCCCCAGAAATGATTCATCACTGACTACTGATTTCCCCTCTATGCAGTTTTAAAATAAAGTCTCACTGGAGCTTCTCTGATTTTTATCCTAAAGAATTGCCGCTGCCTCGTTTTATGATGTCAAAGAGCGACGGTGACATACGACACGGGACCCCAGCTGAGCTGCATGGAAGTAAGGTTCAGATTCCGTATTTAACCACAGAAAAAGGTACCTTCAAGAGAATGGACGATGAGGACAAACAGGTAAACAGTCTGTCAGGTGTGTCCATTTGATTCTGACCAGAAAGCCTCAGATAGCAGCTGCCAAGATCCCAGGAAATCTTGCCATCTCTACCATTATAGACTTGGGGGTGAGCCAGTGGATGTTTCCTTCAGCACCTGGGAACTACCGTGAGCCACCCAGTAGGTCCCGTAGCCTCTGCTTTCATGGAGGCTTGTGTGGAGAAGCAGGCCATTCATTTCGTGCACTTAGGTGACTTCTATGGTTTCCAAATGGGTTCCTCGAAATGTAACTTCTAGGAGTGCTCAAGAACGCCGAGGAATATAGGCAACAGCATAGGTGAGTCTAGAAGCTGTTGGACCAAGTGAAGTCAGGGAGAGAGAAACACCAACTCCGTGTGATTTCACTTCTAAATGGGAGATGCAAGGAAACAACTGAAGGGACAAAGCAAAGGAACAGAGAAAACAAGGCCAGACGAACTCCTGGCTTTTAAGAAAAGTGTTTCGCACAAGCGAGGGCAAGTGAGTGGGTGAGGCAGGTGGAAGGGGCCTGGGTCGGGTGATGGATGAGGCCCGGTCCTTGGGGATGAGCATCAGGTCAGTCTCAGGTGTGTGCACAGGTGCCCAGGCACGAAGCTGTGTAGCGGAAACAGTGATGTTAGAAGTCAGTGTTACTTGAGTACGAGAACCTCGAGTCTCTTCCCACAGGCGTTTGGAGAGCAATGAGGGACCACTGGCCCAGAGTGACTGGTGCCCCTGGCCCATTATCCCCTGGTTGCAACTTGAGACACATCCTTGCACCTGAGACCGGGTGTTTGGTAGGCCCACCCGGTCAGTCACTGACCGTGAACTCCCACTTGAAAGCAAATTCTCCTTTTCTTTAAAAGAATATTTTATCAGCATCTGAGACTGCATTTTGACTTGAGGTTCAAACTATAGCTCGTTCAGGCTCTTCCCTGCTGTTTGGGAATCTGTTACTCAGAGTGGTTTATCCAAAATGAATTGTTATGCCATCTCTTAGTATGGGGGGAAAAAAACTGGTGCTTTATTTTACATTGGTAAGCCCCAAGAACATTCGGCATGAAGCATTTAAACTATAGCTTTAATGTTACTATTTGCTGGAAGACTTGATCGGTATAAATTCAGGAAATGGACCTTTAATGAATGAAAAATTGAATCTATTTACGGAGATCAAAATTGGGACATCTGAATGCTATCTCATGTGATCAGTGTCTTTCATTTTCCAAAGGAAAATATGATTGGAATAGCGGAAAGTGTTTCAGGCTTGTTGTAGTAATTCAGGTAACTGAGTGCCGGCGAGACTTGTTCTGGAAGACTTGGAATCCTCAGCTGCTGCTTTTTACTGTGCTGCATCTGCAAGCAAACGTCCCCTCCATTTGTTAAGCCAGCCTGCTTCTAGCTGCGGCTCAGCCAGGCTTCTCCAGCGATGCTCCTCAACTCTGCTCTGGTTCTTTGAAGCAGGAAGCGCCGTCTTCTCCGATGTCGCCCCTCGCCTCCCCGCCTTCCTCCCCGCCTCATTACCAGAGGGTGCCCTTGAGCCACGGCTACAGCAAACTGCGGAGCAGCACGGAGCAGACGCAGCCAGGTGAGAGGCCATCTCGGGCCAGCGGCCCAGGCGTGTCTCGGGACTTCTCTGCCTGGCAGCAGCGCCACCCGCTGCTGCGTCTCCTGACTGGCTGAGTGACCTCTGTCGTTGGAAACCGGACTTGATTTGATTTGCTCCTCTCCCGCAAGGGTTTCGGAAAAAATAAAATTAAATCTATCTTGGTTATGCCACAGCTCCTGGTCTACAGACGAGTCTGTCTTTAGACTCGTAAATAGCTATTTAGATGATTGAATTCTTGAGCCAGAGACTTCATTTCAGGCATGGCACGGGAAAGGCTTGTCTTTGGGGAACTGTTACCCCTTTCTATGAACATAGCAAGCCGATTTCTCTAATGACTTTTATGAAACGACTTAGCAGTTACAACTATGTAGAAGCAAAAGAGTCGCTTCGCCCTTAGGCTGACCGCACGCTGAAAACAGCTCCTGTGTTTGCAGCTGCGACTATGGGACTTGCTAGGGGGAGCATTTTGAGAACTGGACCAAGTGCAGGGTGGGGGTGCCTGCTGCTCATGGTTATGCCCTGCTGGCCGCGGTGGTGGGAAAGTCTGTCAGCTGCTTCTGAGGATGACTTGCAGAGTCAGCCTCCTGGGCTGCGGTGCTTCCAGCGCCCTGCGTTCCCTGCAGCGCCTGCTCCTCCCAGCCGAGGCTCCTACTTTTAGATGTGACCGATTAAAGGTTTTTGCATCTAGACCTCTGTAACTCCCCACTTTAATTTTGTGGACTGTGGCTGGAAATGACCCAGTTTCTGTCGGTTTTTGCTGCATTGAACATAGTGGTGACTTCTAGAGGGACACAAGTCAAAGCGTGTGCCGGACGAGAGGCTGTGGGCTTGCAGAGCGGCGCGCTGGTGGTCGGTGGCGATAGCTTCGGGCTGGAGTCTAAGGATGTGGGTTTACGTGATGAGCATTGTGCCCTTGGGCTAGCCTTGGACTTCTCTGAATCATGATTTCCGATTTCCTCTCCTCTTTTAAAATGGAGCAGCAGCCTCTGATAGGGGTGTTGTAAGGATTAGCAAGACATGACTATAAAATCCGTATGGAAATTTAAGTCCTGTGCAATTGCCAGATGATTTTGTTAATGGATAGTAAACCCACCCCCCCCCAAAAAAAAAAGAAAAAAAAATCTCTCCTGCAACCTGAATGCCTGACTAATGTCTGAAATGAGACAGGTTGAGAATTCATTTTCCACTTAGAGTTTCCACTGACTGATTTCCCCATTTTTCGAGGTGTTTTTGTTGTGGTAGTCGTTAATATTATTTCTAATTCTAATTTGACCTTGGGAGGTAGGACTCCTAAGTCTAGCATGGTGCCTGGCTTTGGGTTTTGAATTCATAGATGAGTCATTCTTTGTTCCGCTGAGTCCGCCTCTCACCAAGTTCTATCCTATCTTTTTGACAGTTCTTGAAAAACTTGCCTGTGTTTGCTCTCTCTACTTCACGGCTGATCTTTCCTCATTCTGTTCAAGGTGACCTTCCTCTCCCCCAGAGGCGAGGACACAACTCCCTACTCTCCATCTCTCCTGACTCCTCGGCTTGTGTCCATGCCTTCGTGTTTTCACATTCATTTTTTAAAAAAATGAGGTAAAATATCCATATAATAAAATACATTTATTTAAAATCTTTAGTTTGAGCTTTAACGAACGGATACGCCTATGCAGCCCTCACTTCTGGAGCTTTTCTGTCACCTCAAAGATGCCCTTTCTAGCTACTCCTTGCTTCTCAGTACAAGCACCATTCTGGTTTTTATCACCACAGATTTGTTGTGTTTCTTCTAGAACTCCATCAGGGAAGTCACAAAGAATGACTGGACTCTGTGTCTGCCATCTTTCTCTCAGCTTAGTGGTGAAGATTCAACCATATTGTCGTGCGGCTCGGTGGCGGGTTCTGTTTTATTCTCAGTAGTCTTCCAGTGCATGGAGGCAGCACAGTTCCACGATCTTTCTCCTCTTGATGGACATTTGGGTTCTTTCCAGTGTTTGGCTGTTATGAATAAGGATACTATGAACCTTGGTGTGTGAGTCTTTATGTGACGTGTGCAGTCATTTTCCTGGCACCTACGAGTGGAAGAGCTGGATGTTAGGCTAGGCTAGGTGTGTAAGGAACTGCCAGAGTCTGACAAAGCTGACTCTGTACTCCCACTGGCGATGTTTGAAAGTTGCCTTGCTTCTTGCCAGCATGTGGTACTCTAAGTAGTTTCTTTTTCTTTGGTGTTTTTAATTTTTACCCGTCTGTTCGTCTGTTGGATGTGAAGTGACATCTCCTTGTGCTTGTCACTCTTATTCTGGAAACATTGTTTTCTAACTTGCTGTCACCCCTTCCTGGTTTCCCTCTTCTGTCAAGATCCTTTAATTTCACATGCTGCTCTTCCAGCCGGTTCCTTTGCGAGCTCAGAGGGGTCTGCGCAGACTGTCTCCTATTTCTCAAGACGCGGTGTTTTGTGATGCTGCCGGTTAAGAGACTGTTAGGTCTCCCTCCCTGGGTGTAAGGTCATTCACACATGAAGTGTTGATGACTAGCGTGGCTTAGACTTTGCCGTGTAAGCCAAGGAAGGGAAGGTTGTCCTGTCTGCAGCTTGAGTCCATCTTGTGATTTTTGCTTCTCAACAGTACTATTCATGTCCAGGCTTGTTTATTCATATTTTCATACTGTCTATGCATTCCCCCCCCCCAGAAGACTTTCTTTACTTGTCTGTGTCCTTGTCTTAATATTTCTTCAGGTCAAGAAGTAAGAGAAGGCCCTGTGTCTTCATTCTCTCTCACCCTGGGTTTCTAGGACCCAGTTTCTCTTAAGACTTCCGTGTTTTTCGATGTTTCTCAACTCTCCTCCCTTGCCTTCACAGTGTCATCAACCCGTCTGACGAATCCAGTATTCACTTTCTGAATCCTGTCTTCCTGGGTTTTTAGCACATCTAAAACCTATGAAAACATAGTGACTCTGACACAAAGCGGTTTCAGTTATTTTAATAGATGTCTTTTCAGAAAGGAGCTTTTTTTGCTGGGGATACATTGTTTTCTGGGATCACTTCCCTGTCCAGGATCCTGCCATCATTCCTGGCCAGTGGACCATGTGGGATCTCTTTTCTTTTTTTCTTTTTTTTTCCAATCGGATGGAGCCTCTTCAAGCCAGTCTGACTCAGAGCCCATCTCCAGCTTCCCTCCTGGGCGCCTGCTGGCCTTGCTGCTGGAGGTCCTACTGCTGCAGCAGTTGGACCCAGACAGTGTGCAGAAGACCTTAGGGGCCCTATTCTGACCCCAGCCCTTAGAGATCGGCACTGCTCTGCAGGTTCAACAATGTTTAAAGCACAGTAACCCAGGCCTCTGGCTAAATCATGCTGAAATGTCCAAAGTGGAAGGACTGTTCTTCCTACCCAGCCTGATTTCGATCTCCAGACACAAGTGCTTTCAACTTTGACCTAATGTCTTATCTCGCAGTCAGTCGCTTGTTCTGCTTTTCATTACTTTATTCTGTCGTATCTTTCATCTACTCATTCAAAGGCATGGACTATGATGGCTGTTTTCTGGGTCGGAGAGTAGGCTTGGTGGGCCTGCGTGTTTCTCATTTCTGCCCATGTTGAGCCTGAGAGGCTATGGGCCTTTCACTCCTCCGAGCCCCGGAGGTCCTTTGTATGTAAACTGGAATCCTCTCTGACTCAGGTTTGCCCTAGCGCAGCTCCTGCGCAGATAGGTCAGCAAATGTGGCCAGGTAGTTCTCGTGGCGTTTTTAGACACTAGCACCTGTTTTTATTATTTTTGTCATTTTTCAATATTCTTGAAAGTCACCTTGTGGATAGCATTCATCGAGTTGACTGCAGATGCGGTCGTTATTGTGCTGTTTTACTTGTGCTGTTCTGCTTTAATACCGAAACTCCAGAATGAGAAAATCTTGAGGGTTTGTTTTATACTCCCCTACCATTGGAGAAGAAGGTACTTCTGGTTCCTTAACCCTCTTGTCAGGGGATCTAAAAATGACTTTACATGGAAGTGCACGTTTCAGTTTTTATTGGAGATGAAGGAGAGTGAAGGCAATGGTTAACATCGACTGTTTTACCTCCTGAGTTCAGATCCAGTTGAGGAGGGAGATAGGAGCGGGTATGGTACTGATGGCGCTGATCAGAGCGCACAGCCCTGCGCCCAGGCGCCCACCTCTGCAGTCACAGGCAGCTGTGGTCCACCAGGCCTCCCCCAGCAGCAGGAAGGGAATATCTGCCCCTGAGGCTGGGCCCCCTGTGCAGCTTAGTCTTCATCCAGACCTTCCCAGGAGAAGGCCTGTCCAAGGTAAGGCGCTTATAGGGGTGGGATTAGAGCCAGGGCCAGATGGCCTCCTCTCAACCCAGACACCCTGGGTGGTAGGAGCTCCTCCCTCTGAAGGGATGCAGAGGCTCATGGGGTGAGCTTCCTGAGGAGAACTCAGAACTGCTAGTGTCCCCACCCTGGCGTGAAGACCACCCTTTTCTGTGGTTCAAAGCTTCTGGCCTTAGCTGTTGGATCAGTATTCTTCCACAGCGGAGTGACATGAAGCATCTTCCTCCAGAGACACTTTGTTTGAAGGTTTGGATCATGTACTCTCCGTGTATGTTTCTCTTGCAGATTCTGAAACACTATTCAGTGGTTTGCTAGGCAACAATGTTGAGACTTTGATCTGTGATAATGTTGTGTTCCATTTTGCTCCAAGAAGTAAAAAAAGCAGATGGGAGTCAGAGTGGCTTGTCCTTGATGGGCCGTTGTTACCTCTTCTTTATCTGAAGAAGGTCAAGCTGTCCTAAAGGTTGTGCATGACAGGCTGCTCTGCTCTTTCTACCCAAGTTTATTTCTGGGGAAGCTGCAGAAAGAAAGAATTTTGCTTATTTATATGCTTTCAAAAATTTGAACTGTTAACCCACAGAGATCAGAAATGGTTTCAACGTGGGTGATAATTTCTCCTTCCTGTTGGGACTGAATACTCCCTGGTTCTGTTGAACGGTTTTCCTGCCATGTTGGCCAGGTCGTTATTAAGTTTTGGAAATAAAAGCAGTTTTGGAAATAAAAGCAATGAAAAGATGCATTTGTTGTGATGGCTAAAAAGCTTTTAAAAAGGGGAGCAAAATTATTTTTAGTTTGGCTACGAATAGTGAAATAATATAAAGTGCATTTTTATATTTTTCTTTACTTAATCTTATATTCTTCTTGATAAAGAAAGAAGACTGCCATTTATTTTGCAAAAAATAAATTATAATGTTGATTCTCAAATCAAAATACATAATAGTTTTCTTTTTTTGGCAGGGGGTGGATGATGAAGGGAAGACTTTGAAGCAGTGTAGAGAACTAACCTTATATCTAGAATTTGAACACTTAGAACATGGCACATACTCCATGGTCTAGCATGGTTTGTATTCTATCCCAATTTAGAGTCTCACCATTCCACCCTTAGAATATAATCCTAATCTTAACCTCATATATTTTCCGGCCCTGCTGGTGAAGTGTCTTTGCATGGCTTACTGAAACTGTGCCCAGAAGCACCAAGGTTGGGTTGTCCTGGGTGACAGAGCAGCTGTCCAAATCTTCCCTCAAGAGCACACCTTGTATCGTTTTGCGTGTGAAGTCATAATTGTGGAATAGGATCATTGTATATTCCGCTGACTTCCCCTCTTGCTGTTTCAGCTCCTTATGAAGCTAGACAGCCCCTTGTTCAGCCTGAAGGACCCTCCTCTGGGGGCCCAGGAACCAAGCCGCCTCGACATCAGGCGTCCCTCATCCGGGTAAGTGACCGGGAACTATTCCGGTGGGAGAGTGGAGGTAAGTGTGACTTGGGGACCTGGCTTCTTAATGCAGTCGAGCCATACAATTACCTTCATATGCAGATATTGTTCTTCTTGTTCTGTTGCTTGTATAACTTCCATGTGTGTTTCTTCCCTTTCTCAGCATCTCTAGACTAATCTAGGCTGGTTGTTGGTCTTTCCATGTGTCCAAATGTCCTTCCACACTCATCTATTCGATCAGTAGGCACCACCTGCAGGAGAACTTTACTTTTTCCAAGATAGCCCATCTCATCTCTGCCTTATTCCTTATCATTATTCATTCGGTGCATAATTGCAAGCTGTTTCCCATTTATTTTCCGTCACACAGGAGGTGTTTGGAAGTCAGGGATAGTGCTTCTGTATTCTCTCTCAGTGCCTTGTCCAGTGCTGTCTGGAGAGCATTATTTTACTGGGGGCAGCCGCTGCTGTTTCCTGTCTCTGGTAGATACAAAAGACAGGTGAGGCCTCAGTTTCTCTTGGATGTATCACAGCCTAGAAACATTCCCTTTCTCCAGTGATCTCCTTTGGGTGAATAGCTCTTATTTTTGCCTTGCTGGTTGCTGTTATCTTGTGTAGCATCTCTGAGTCCCATCCTGGGACGAGTCCCGTCATGTTCCCCAAGAAGGGTGTGCGTGCCTGCATCTGCCTGAGACATCATGGAACCTGGGTGTCACTGTGTGACCCTGACTGGAAAAGGAAGTAGAGTGGTTTGTAACATTTCAATAGTGCGACTGAGGAAGAAGCATCATTTATACGCAGGCAGTTCAACTCAGAATAGAAGGTGGTGTCAGACAGACCCATAAAGAAGCAGGCTGGAAGTCTGGAGCAGAATAAACAAAAGCTGAGGCAGATTGTGGTGTTCACTGAATTCCCTCTGGGAGTCTGTGAGGCAAGGAGCGGAACTCTACTTTTCAAGGTGATACTCTGTGTGCGAAGAGCTTTCTTAGTAATTTAGCCATAGGCTGTGTATTGATGTTCCATGCGTTCTACAAGTTTGAGATTCTAGCTGCCATTTTGTCTGTTAGTACAGATGAATAAGCTGTGGCTGAGGGAGGTCAGGTGGGGGTCTGGGGTTTCCTTCCTAGCTGTTACGTGGAAGCGCCAGAACTGGAATGCATGCCATGCAGTATCAAGCTGTTCTGATCATTCTACGCTGTACCTCAGAGTCCATGTTCCCAGAAGGCTGTGTCTGCAGTTGCTGCTCTGTTGGTATAGTAAAAAACACCTTCTTGAAAATTCCTTATTGGTACCACATTGAAGAGCCAGGATGCCATTCGCTCTTAGGCCTAGTAGAGCTCTGTTCCCCCCCACCTCCAAGCTGGAACAGATAGCTGTTTCTTCAGCTGAGCCCCAGATGTAGTAGTTGGCTGCACTTAAGGGTCCTGTGGTACAAAAATATGCTTTAAACGTGAGACTCACACCCGCTGCAGAGTAACCATTTCGCTAGCAAGGTATGGGCGAGGGGTTGTCTGAAGAACCTCCAGCTGTCGTAGCGCGTGTGACTGCGGTTCCCTTGAATGCTGGAGAAGCCAGATCCCAAATGACTGGAGTGGTCAAACTAGAGAGGGCCACGGACTTTGAAATGGTTGGGCGGGGCCCACAGCTTTCACAGGAACTGGCGTCCTTCCAGGTCCCTTTTGCTGCTGCTGAACAGGCTTTGGGGCACTTCCGTCAACGAATGTTTAGTAAACACCTACTAAGTGCCGCGTGCTAGGCTGAGGAGATGAAAACGAGATGCAACCTTCCCAGTCTCTGCCCTCGTAGAACATCCAGGCTGGTGGAGGAGGTGATCATTAGTCCGCCCATTGCAAAGTAAATATATAGTTATGATGGGTGACGCGAATAGAGATGGCACTGGGCTTTGAGGATGAAAAAGGCTGGGTGTGATGACCTAGTTTTGGCAAGTAGGGATGATCAAGGCAGGCTGCTAGGGGGGAATAACATCTGCTTTGAAATGAGAAGGAGTCATAGGTGTTGGCCCCGTTGAGGGGAGGGTTTGGGGGGGGAGTAGGCTAGGAGGTTGAGGGAAGAACGCAGACAAAGACCTTTTCTCCATGCTTAGTGTTTACACGCATCATCTTTTAATGCTCATAGCTCTCTGAGGTGGTGATTTCTGTGATCATCCCATTTCTCAGGTGGCAAAGCCTGACTTTTAAAGGCCTTATTTAATTTGCGAAGGTCACAGCTAGCAAGTAGCAGGACCAACACAGGTGTGTTTCCTTAGGGTCTGGCTCAGGGACTGGGAGGGCCACGGGGCCGTCTGTTAAGCCAAGAAGCCCTGGATGAAAAACCGACATCGAGAGTTTTTGGGAACAATCCTGAGTTCAGCGTTGGCTGTTGGCATTTGAGCTATTGTGATAACCTGGCGGGAGGGGGCGGTGTCGAGGAGCTGGTGAGAAAGATGAGTCTGGAATTTTGGGGAGAGCTGGGACTGGGCACAGGTATTTATTTGGTAGTGATTGGCCAATTAGAAGGGCTGAAGCTCCACGCATAAAAAGCTAGATAGGTCTGACCAAATTCTGTGTGACCTCGCAGATGCGCCTTCTTTTTGTCTGTATCGTGAATGACCTGGAGTAGATCGAACAGTTCTTTGCAGTCATCTGCAATTGCCTGACTGTCTTCATGTTCTTTTGACATCTGTGGCGGTTCCCTCCTGTTCGGAGCATTGCTGTCTATTTAAGATGAGCGCAAGGAACCTTTCTCAGGACAGCAGTCTGTGGTTTTCATGGCTGACGTGTTTTTCTTTCTCAGTTCTTGGCTTTCCTTTTTATGCCTGTCAGCTTGGTTTGGCTGGACTCCACGTCCCAGCAGGCAAAACGCCACCTGTGTGAGTTGTGTAGATGGAGTGCAGAATCTTGGTGGCAGGGGGTTAATAGGAAGTGGGTGGGAGTAACTCATTCTCTTCCCTTTGCCATGTGGATGTGCTGATGGCTGCCTCCCCTTCCTACCTGATTGGAGGGCATGTGGCCTCTATGTACCAGGGAAAGCTTTTAGGGACCCCAGGCCGATACTCTGGGGTATTGAGAGTATGGGAGAGGCCTTTTAGAGGTGCTCATGGAGAGAGGCCTTTTAGAGGTGCTTCTACCAGGTTCAGCACTGAAACATTGGAATGGGTTGTCTTTTTGCTTAATATTTTAGGAATTTCGACTGTTTTGTTCAAGAGGTTGGAATTCCCCCTCCCTCCCCCCACCCCCAGAAGTTTCCACCACAGCGCATCATCTACGCTGGTTGATGATTAGTAAAGAGAGAAGTCTTCTTTCCCATTTCATCATGTTATTATGTGTGTTAGGTCATTTTGTGGTTTCCTTTTCCCAGCTTATCCTAACCATCCAGACAGTGTAGTTATTTGTAATTTTGCTGACCTAGGGTTTCTGATGCCCTTCCTCTTCCACCATCCTTGCTGCCTCTGTGTATGCCACCTTGGCCAGAAACTACCCTGTGTTCAGTCCTCATCTCACTGACCCCTTCGTAGCACTGACCACCCCTTAAAGTGAGCACTTGAGCTGGTGTCTCTGCTGCCATCCTCTCCTGCTTTTTGGCTGCCTCCCTGCCCCCTGCAGATCTGGTTCCACTCCCTCCTACTTGCCCCTTTAATGCTGGCGACCCTGGGCCCACGTCTGTTCTCTCCAGCCCCGTGGAGGCTGATGAGCACGTGTCTTCATCTGTCAGACATCTTCGCTCTTGACACGTCTGCGCTACAGGCTGACATGTCAGCCTGGCTCCCGCCACCCGTGGTTGTGGGCCAGAGTGCTGGGTGCTGTCTGACTCTGCTCCCTCCGTGTGTGCCCGTTGGGTGGCCAGGTCCTGGCCCTTGTGCTGCTTGCATGCCTCTCTGGTTGGCCATTCCTGCACGCTGCCCCCTTTCAGGCTGTTCTGTCACCACATCTATTCTATCAGCCTCTGACTCTGTTCCTGCTCCTACTCATGCCACCTTCAAATTCGTTCACCTGACTGCACACACAAAAAAAGCAGCCTGCGGAACTCAGCTCTGATCTTCTACTCCCTCGACTGAAGCTTGTCCTCTGCCCTCCGCTCTCGGCCTGTCGCTCATGTTATGGGCGTGGCCTGCGGGGCTCTGGTGTCTGCTGCCTGCTCACCACTGCTCACGGCCGCCTGCTGCTTCCCACCCTCCGCATTCTGGCGGCGCGGGCCTCCTGGCCGTTCCCCATCTGGCCAGTGTTCTCGGTGTGGGAGCCTCACGCTTGGCCTTGCTTTTGTTTCTTCATCTCTCCTTTGTTTCAGTTCATCTCTGCCTTTCCAGGCGAGAGCGCCAAGTGTGAGAGTTTTCTGAGTTTTTTTGGTATGTGATGTTTCCAGTTTGTCATTCTTAAAAAAATGGTTCATTGCTTGTCTTTTCGTTTATCCTTGAGACACAGCCAGAGGGGCAGGAGTTCCACTTTGGCTGGTTTCTCACCCCAGAAAGAGCCAGAGTTGTCTTTTGTATTATTCCAGGGGCATTACAGACCCATGTAAACAAATGCAGATATTTTTATATAGGTAACATATGTGGTATATTTTTACCTGATTTGAGGGAGACAGGCTTGGCCGGTGAAATGGCTTTTCAGCTAGATCTCTCTAGGAAGAAAACCTTTTATTTTAAAGCAAACACTCATTTTGCAAACCCTAGCCAGCCTTGCTGCTGTCTCTCTCCGGAGCGGCGAGCTTCATGATCTTCTGGAGTTCTCGCTGTTCTTTCTGCTTCGAAGACAAAGTAATGACAAACAGAATTTAGAGAATTTTATCACCCTGCCGTTCAACTTGGGGATTTTCGCTCGGGTTTTGGTGCAAGATTTTTAATGCACAAGTGAGGGAAGGGCAGTTAGACATTGCTAGCCAGTCACCCTATCAATCTGAGCATCTCTGACTTGGGAAACATTTAACTTCATTGTTTCCTTCTCACCCTCCTTCTCACTCAATCCTATTTCTTTCCCTGCCCCCCCCACTGACTTAACTGCAGTTTACCGATGGCCAGAAACCCACTCTCTCTGCTCCTTGCATTCTCTTGGAACGGTTCTAAGTGGAAAAGGCTTGTGTGTAAAGGATGGTGAGAGACACCAACACCTAGGGCTCTGTGGAGAGGTGTTGGCATAAGCCGGGAGAGAATTGGTCGTCGCCACAAGCAGGTTGTTGGAAGAGTTTTGATGGGAACAGTAAGACATGTCTCCCCGGGTGACTGGCATTGCACTGAGAGAGCTTTTTCTGGTGTCAGGGATATTCTGTGGGTTGACTGACAAGGATGCTGGCAGGAGAGGGAGGGGAAGCAGGATACAGAGAATGAAATGTAGGGTCATGGTTGACAGACTGGGATGAGGGCCAGTGAGAGGGTTTGGAGTCATGAGAGCCAGGGCTCTTGAGTTTGAGGCAAGAAGCTTGTAAACAAGTGGGCCGGTCTGGGTGCTGCCCCAGCCTCTGACTCGCTTTCCTCACACTTGGGCTGGGAAGCTGCTCAGGCCAGCTTCCCAGGACAGGCCCAGGGAGCTCGCTCAGGTCCCAGAATTCTCTGTCCAGGCCTCACGTGGCCTGTGTGGGTTTCTTTCCCCCCAGCAGGGCCACAGCCTTTTTTCCCTTCCTTTTTTTGGGGATCTTCCCACTTCCCCTTTCTGAGAGCTCTGATGTCACCGCCTGTGAAGCGCCCCTCTGTCAGTGCAGCACCACTTCCACATTTACTTCTCACGCTGCAGACACACCCGCGCCACTGACCCCAGGCCCACCTGCAGCCGCAAGTGCTTGTCGGGCCCTTCGTGGCAGTCAGGTTGAATCAACTCTGTTACGGGTCGATGGCAGGGCCAAGGGAAGCTTCTCTTGTAAGGAAAACTGGGGTAGCCAGTTTGGATACAATGCGCAGATGTGTCTGACCGCTCAGCATTGTTTAGCCAACTGAGTTCTTCCTGCTGAACTAGCCGGGGCGGAGAGAGGGAGAGGACGTGTGTTTGCCTCTGTGCAACAGGAAGAACTGGTTTCATCAACTGCGTAGGAATGCATGGGTCCTACACGGGGCCTGACAGCTTGTCCGACTGTATTCATCCCCCCTTGATTTCCGCCCCTGGCTGCAGTGCCACCATCTCCAGAGGGAAGTGGTTGTCAGGGCCTTGGCGTGCTCTCCTCCATGGAGGGCTGTAATGTAACCGTCCTCGTCGCCAGTTGCAGGCAGCAGGCTCACGCATCTGCGTAGGGTCCTTATCGGTTCTACCAGTTACACAGACACACGAGCAGGGCCAGGCCAGGTCCTGGGGGACGAAGGGGCAAGTGAGCCCACCAGCCCTCCAGGAATCTTCACACTTTGGGCTCGCTCGCTCTGGCATTCTCTCGTGCTCACTCATCCTGTGCGCATGCTTGAATGTTCTTTCTGTGCCCCTTTAGCCCCGCTCTCCCAGGCCCAGGGGTGCACACTTAGGCATGCGCACACCCACTGGGCCGCACACTCATGGAGAAGACGCAACATCCCGGGTGCTGGCTCGACAGGCCGATGGAGAAAAAAGCCTGACTGACTCACCCTACCAGGATCCACAGCTGCCGGAGCAGCCCTATTAGCACATGGCGTCGTCTCCTTCCTGCTGCTTTCCCTCACCAGACCTTAGCCTCGCTGTCACATGTTCTAGTCCTTTGTTTCTGAAACGTTTTACTGCAGTTGCTACTGAAGAACTTCTCTCCATCAGAATCTTCTTTCGCTGGCACTTCCTGTGCTCCTCGGGTGTTTACCTTACCATGTCCCACCCTTAGCTAGAGTACTGTTAATTGCTTGGTTTCTCGACTGGGAGGTACCCCTATGTGAAAGGCAGGTTTTTATGTTACAAGATGAGAGTGACAGAGAGATGCTGAATCACTGACAGGCCGGCCACTCAAGGGTGGAAGAAGAAGGGAGCTGGCATGTAAATAGAAGGATGCTTGTAGGAAAGCGACATCTAGTCCGTGAATATTTGGGCTGATCAGGGTGCTGCTTGGAGGCCTTGCAGAGTCCACTGGGCAGGGGTTCTAGGGGCATGGCAGGCATCCCTTAGCCTTCCAGCGTGGGGGGGGGGCGTTGCCGTGGTTAGACTACCGAGGGAAGCAATGGCCCTGTTTAATTTGGAGGCTCAGGTGTAGACAGTGCATTAAGGCTTATGGTGGCTAGAAGTCTCCTGATAACGGGCGGGCCCCTCATCGATTGTAGGTAGGAGGCCTGACTTGGCCTCTCGGGTGTGGCTGAAAACGAGGCAGTGCTAAAAGGTCACGCCTCTCCTTCTGCCCCATCGGACGAGTGCCCCTACCCTCTAGACTTAACCTTTGTTTGATCATCAGCCTTATCTTCTCCCACGACCAGAGAAGGAATGTTGGAAATGGACAAACACTGGGGGCTAAGCAAACAAGCTGGCGCCAGCATGGATCTCCAGATGCCTCCATCTCAAGGACACGCTGACCCTTGCCCATCTTCTTGTTTACTCCCTTGTGATTCTGGGTAATAAGTATCCCTGCTCTCGGCCAAAGAGTAGGCCGGGGGCTTTTCCAGACTGGAGTCTGCTGCCCTTCTCACTTTGTTGACAAATTAAGCTACTCTCCTTTTCCTCAAACTGTTTCCTTTTGTTGGCTGAGGGAAACTGAGACCAGGGTTGGTGAACAGAAACACCCAGTTGGACTCCTGGTCCCGGACAGTGTGGTTCGAAGCTGGAAAGGAGAGTGACGCTTGTTTTTGGTATGTGCCCCTTGGCCTCAATTGGTATATGTGAGGCTGTGGATGCGGAAGGCTCCTTCACATCGGCACCATTTCAGCCCCCAGGTCCATGGGTCTTCACCTTGACCTCAGGTGGGCAGGCGCTGTTTTTATGGGTAGCTACTGTGCCAGGGGTACCCTGAGGCCTACGTGGCCCCTGCTTCCAGGGACCTGCGCTCCAGCCTGGGAGATGGCTGTGCCCTGTGTCACAGACAGTCCCTCCTCGGCAGCCATCTCAGGAAGCTGGCATTTGCCAAGGCAGGGAAGCACTTTGGTTGCTTATGTAGGGACAGCCCACCCAGCCTTGATGTTGACGCTGAACCGGGAAGGGTGACCAGCAGGTCACTGATCCAGGGAAGCTGGGCCCCGGGAGGCGAACAGAGACTCTCGCGCGGCACTAGGTGTCCAGGAGAAGCGAGGCAGGGCTGCAGCTACCCAAAGGGACAGTGTCCAGGTGGAGGACAGGTCCTGGCCCATGGCTTCTCCCCCCATGCGCAGAATTGCAGGACCACCCCGGCTCTGAGAGCAACGACGGGGTTACATAACACATGGGGACAACGCAGAGCCTCCAGGGCCCCAGAAAGCCCGGTGTCTCACCCCAGCGCGTGTCCAGTGTGCAAAAGTCCTAAAGAAAGGACAGATAGGACAGATGGCTCTGTCCTCTCAGGGAGGCCGTGGCGCTCGTGGCGGCCAGCAGAAGCAGCGGGCCAGGACCCAACGGGCTGCCGCTGAGGGGGCGCCACTGCAGCACAGCCATGGCCGGAAGGTCGGATGGACAGGCAGCAGCAGAGGCGGCGGCGCGGGTGGCGGTCACCCCGTTGCTGGTGTTCCAGCGCCTTGTGGGTTGTTGGCCCGCATGCCCACGAACTGCTCTTGTGGACACCAGGCCCGAGGCCTGGTGCTCCTTTCAGGGAGTGGCAGAGGCAGGCCGGAGATGGGGCAGCCAGGTGAGCCACCGCGAGGCTCTTCCGTGTTCCTTCTTCCTTCGGAGGCCGCTGCAGATGCGTCGGGAGCATCCAGCCCCAGCGAGCGAGTGTCCCACCGAGCGCGTCCAGTCTGAGCAAGACTCCAAGGGTGCAGCCAGACATGAGGCCCCCACGCCGGCGCCTGCGCTGCTCTAGTTCCTCCCTCTGCGCTCCCCCCCCCCACCCCCTGGTCTGATTAGACCATTTGCCCTTCAGCTCAAGGCTCGCGTCTGCTCAGGACATTCCATGATGCAGGAACCAACTCCATGGGCTTTGCTACTGCCAGCTGCTGCTGCTGGTGGGCCCCAGGGGCTGCGTGACCTGAGGTCACATGCTAGGGGAACCTCTGCTGCCCGCCATCACTGCCAGCCTCTGCCAGCAGCCTGTGCCCCGGTACAGCCATGGGAAGGGGGAGCGTGGAGGGCAGTAAAATGCCCAGCACCTGCTTCCACTTGCAAGGCCTGCAAGCAGTGCTCTGGGGCCCCGAGGGGGGGGGGCTTTCCGGTTTCAGAAGGGCCTGCGTCAGTCAGGGTTCTTCACTGGGCACAACGGCACCTGCTCTGGCTGGCAGAAGCGAATTGCGATTTACAGCGAGGGGTGTGGCTGGCCTGCTGAACCTTTGCAAGCGCAGAAGTTTCCGACTTTATTCTGAGCTTGCAGGCGTGGTTCCCCAAACTGTCCAGCAGGATTGCATGGCTGAAGGGGGGCTCCCCCTGCTCTGATCAGAGCTGGTGGCTTCAGCCCACACCACCCCTAGGCCAGCAAAATGGATGCTTTGTTTCCTATCTGCCCATGCGATGGGCGTTTGAGCCAGTCTTCCGTGCTTGCGTTTGTTTAGTAGAAGCTCACCCCTCTGGAATTCCAGCAGCAAAGGTGTTTGGGCAGCGCTGTCCATCCAGCTGGCCTCTGTGGGGCTGGGAGCTGTGCTGGGCGGGGTGGGGCAGGTGCTGAGCGAGCGACTGTAGCAGGTATAGAAGACAAGGAGAGAGGACCCAGGTGTGGCACTGAAAGAAGGCTTATTTGAGGCAAATGGATCCAACAGCTGTGGTCTATTTGCACGATGAAATATTACTCAGCCATCAAAAGACAAGCTCACGCCATTTGCGGTGACATGGATGGAACGTGACTGGAGTGTGCTAGCTGAAGTTAGGCGGGAGGAAAAAGATACATAGCAGATGGTCTCTCTTACATGTGCCATATAGAGAAACCGAAGAAAAGGTCAAGAAAAAGTCAAAACTGACTATCTGATCATAGAACTCAAGCGCCCAGCAAAGGGGTAGGAGGCAAAACAGGGGAGGGAAGAACACGAGGGACTATGGTGATGGGTCACGGGTGATGGGAGAATTATGGGGGCTACAGTGATGTAAGGAAAAAAAATGCTTTTACTAGGGAAAAAAATCTCTCAAGTTCTAACTCCAAAAAAAGGGCCTTTGGGGCCAGAGCCTGCAGTAGGAGGGGGGCGAGGCTGGTGGGGTGGGCAGAGCCCTGCAGCCACACTACCGCCTTAACACGGAGCACCGGTGGCTTGGTCGTGACTCATGACGACTAAGGGACGGCCTCCCATCTGAACCCAAGTCCGTTGCTCTCCAGAAGCAGCATTCTCTTTACACCTCCAGCCGGTGGCCTCACTGGCTTAATCTACCTTGAATCCAGCCCAAGTGCTCAGCGCATCTGTTTCCCATCTGCCCTCAGGCTGTCCTGCGTGTTAAGGGGCGGACAGCGGTGCAGAGAGCAGGCCGCTCCATCCAGCGGGGGAGGAGGGGGCTGGAACATTGTTGTGGTCACGGCCAAGTCTCCTCTTCACTGCTGCTTTCTCACTTTCCCCTGGCCTCGCGCAGCAGAGCGCCAAATCCTGACTGTCGTAAAGGAAAAATGGCCTTGAGCAGCAGATCTTGGCTCCTGCTAGAGGAGCCGGAGGCCTTAGGAGCATTTCTTCTGTTCATCAAACTAGTGTGCCCCATGCTGAAACAGCAGTGGAAGGAGCGAATGCTTGTGTGGTTCGCACAGGCTGCTTCCCGGTGTGCAGGCACACCAGGTGTTCACAAGCAAAAGTGTGTGAGTGTTAAGATGGCGCTTGCATTGCTCAGTAATGCGCTGGTTCTCAAGTTCACGTCCTACTCTATAGCGCTGCTGCGGTGATTTAGTACCTCTCACAGTGGCCTCTCTCCGAAGGAAAGGCACATTCTTCCAGCATGAGCCCATGGGTGAGGGGGAGACCCACGGAGCTTTCTGACTTGGAGTCTGTGCGGCTGGACTCCATCCATGTCCCGGCCCTGCTGTTTTAGGCGCTGAATCACTTCCTTCCCCTAATCCTCGGTTTCCTGTCCTACGAAATGGGAAGAATGGGACCCCTTCTCTGCTGTGAAGATGAAAACCGGTCGCGTGCGCTTGGTGCAAAGTGATGATCATGTGTTCCCAAACATTCTCCGCAGCCTCTGGTGACGGCGTTCAAAGTTTAGTCTGTCTCAAAAGGCAGCAACTGTGGATGATTCCAGACTCGGGGGGCTTCCTACAGTTTGGCGATCAGCCTTCTAAGCTGTTGACACTAGACCCATCAGTAAGTTTGGTCATCGGGGTTCAATCCCACCTTTGTGGATTTATTTCTAGGAAGAGACTTGGTAAGATTATAGTCCTCTGATAGAATTGGATTTTAAATTACCTCTCTAAAGACATTACCAGAAGTTATTTACTGTGACTTCCTATGGGACTATTATTATTTCAAAATAAAAAGTAAAAAAAAAAATAGACCTTTTTAAACTGCCATGGGGGGGAGGGCCCAGCCTGTGACCCCCCCACCACCTCCCTGATGCCAGCTGTGATAAACATCTGGAGTTCAGCCCCTGTCATTCTAGCTGAGCTCAGGCTGAGCTTTTTCTGCCCTGGGACCCGCACTGATGCACTAACAGTGTGTCTGATCACTCATTCAGCCACGTGCTGAGCGTTTTCCCAGGTGCTGGGGATCTGGCGCTGGGCAGGGCCCCCACTTCCTGTCCTGTGCAGTGGAGTTGGCTGGGAGACAGAAAGCGAAAAAGATGTGCAGAGTCCACGTGGACCGGCAGCGCGGCTGAGCGCTCCTTTTCTTCATTCCTTCTCTAGCAGCTTTCCCAGTTTCACCCTCAGTTCTCACTTCTCTTTACTGTGGGCCTCTTCCTTAACCTCTTCACATGGTCACCAAGCACAGGAAGACGGTCACATGGTCACCAAGCACAGGAAGGTGGCTGCGGAAGCGCTCCTGCACTTTGTCCCCATGACCGTCCGTGTGCATAGTCGAGTTGGAATTGGACAGTTGTCTTGTCATCTTGTCGTCCTGTCTGATCATGTTGTCTTGTCTCATCTCGCTAGGCGGTCGGATTGCAAAGCCAGGGAGCCTCCTTCGTGCAGGAGTGGCGGTCCCCTCGCACTGGGCTGCTCTTCGCCTTATCTTTGGGCCTTGCTTGAGGCTAGATGTGCTACGGTAGCAGCTGCTTGAACAATGACACCCCACATTTGAAGGATTTGCCACTCATCGAACCGGCTGGCAGGCGACTTTCCTCCCGCACGCTGCCAGCCACCAGGCCTCCTTCTGGGCCGGGGCTTTGCCATCGCACCTGGCAGGCGGACCGCGTGCTGGTCCTGCTCGGAAGTGGCACAGGTCCCTTGTGCTCTCGCTGAGTTGACTGGGTGTCAGTCACGTGGCTGGCCTCATGGGGTGGAGGGCGGGGAAGAAACACACAGCTGGAAAAAGGCATCCTGGGTGAGCAGCCACCTGGTGACGCTTCTCTGCCAGGCTTGGAGGCACCAGACCAGCTGCCATGAGCCCACCTGCAAGCATGGTTCTCATTCACCTGTCCTCTTCTCCTCAGCCGCTAAGCAATTCCCAGGATCTTTCTTTGGGCGGATTCATGTTGTCTTGGGCTAACGTTGAGTCCCTCGAGCCTGTTGGCTCTTCTTTCTCTTCAGGATGAGTCTTCTCACATCTCTGCCTGTCAGATGTTTCGATCAGTGCTTGCCCTGTGGCCATCTTATTTCCGAAACATTGGCAGGGCAGGTGGCCTCGCATAGTCGCTGTGTTTTGGCACAAGCTTTTGCTACTCCAGAGGTTGGTTTCCTTCACAAGGCCTGGAAGGGGCGCCATGTAAGATCACTGCGCCCTCAGGTGAAGTGGCTGGCGGGCAGCGCTGACGTGACCTCTCCGGGGTGGGATTATATTCTGAACAGAAATGTTCTGTGGCTGAGAAAATATACACACCCTTCTTAAGTTCTCCCTGACAACGATTCCTTGCAGCTCATACTGTTCAGCTCTGCCTGATTTTTAAGATACTTCAGGGGCAAATGTCATCTTTTGGGATTTTATTAATAGTATTACTTTTTAATGAGTCGTTTGAAGTCTCTTTCAGTACAAACAGTCTGTTCTCCCCAGAGTTAATAACTTGCAGTGCCAAATATTTGCGTTTCACTTGAAACAAAACCAAAGGTTTGAATGTTTTAAATATAAGCAAATCTAATTCTCCTGTGTCAAGAGAAATTGTATAATGAACCATATGTATGTGGCTTAAGCAGACAGATGTGGAAGATTTCTCTTTCTCCTTTCTCCTTTCAAAACTGCGGGCAGGTCCACAATTGGCATCAAGTAGCAGATATCTCTGCCCAACCAAATGGAGCTGGGACTGAATCTGGGGGGCTTCGGGGGTACTCGTAAGTGGAGTGTGCACTGCTTCTGGCTTCTCCCCGGGAGCGCAGCACCCCATCACTCATCCACCTCCGCTTAGTGCCTCAGGCTTTCACTTGACATCCTCCCATGGATGACTGACTTTTCAGATCTTTGTCTGGAGGAGATGGTTCCATGCATCTGGGCACCCAGCTGCTGAAGGGAGGACCTGAGCCCCTGTCCCCTGCTGCAGTGGGTCTTCCTTGGGGGTGGGGGGTGGGGTGGTGGCCCTCTGCACCTTGACTTCTGGCTGTGATGACTGATTGGCCTTAACTGATCTTCCTACCTGTCACTCTACCACCCCCCCCCCCGCTCCTCACTGAAGTGACCTTTCTGTAGCTGAAATATGATCATCCTGTGTCTTTTGTCGTACTTACCTGTGGCTCCCTGTTATCTTCTGGATTCAGTCTGCACCCCTTCACCCGGTGTGTCTGGGTCTTCACAGACCCTTGCTTTCTCTCGGGACTGTCTTGAGGTGTCTCCATGATGTCTGCTCTGCACCGGAGCCTACTCAGCTATATGGAGCTTGATTTTCAGGAGGTGGCCATTTTCTCTCTTTTTCCCTTTTCATTGGGGAGTCTCTTTGCAAATGCTGTTCCTTTTGCTTGCCTTGCCCTGCATGTTTCTTACACTCGAGTGTGCTTTGCATCATCTTGAGAGCTTGTTAAGCTACCAGTTCCTGGGCTCCATTCCTAGATTTTATGATTCGCGAGGTGTGAGGTAGGACCTGAGATCTGTGTCCCAGCCAGCCTCCAGGTGCTGCTGATGCGAGTGGTCTTGAACTGCACTTCGCTTGTGCTCTGCTTGCCACTGAGGTTAACTGCTTGGCAATGCCTGCGGGTCTCTCTTCCTCTCGGAACACCAGGCTTCCCGCTATAAAGAATCCATTTGTGCCGGGCATGGTGGCGCATGCCTGTGGGTGGCAGCCTAGGAAGCCACGGCCGGGGCCAGGGATCGTGGTTCGAGTCCCACCGGGGGCACGTAGTGAGACCTAGTCCCCAAAAAATAGCTGGGCATGGTGGTTCCACAGGCAAAAATAGCGAGACCTAGTCTCTAAAAAAACCCCAAAAGAATCCATTTGTCCATCAGCATCTCCCTACTGACCAGGGTCTGGGTCACTGATGGTGTTCCATAAGTATTGGTTGAATGAACGAGTGGGTCGCTGTTTATGCTGTGAAGTTAAGTCATTTTGCTTCTCATAGTGGATTAACCTTCTTCTGCAGTTTTTTGGCCTACGGGTCTGTGGAATGTCATCTACCCCTTCCAGGTGCCCCTCTCTGCCCCCGAAATGCTTAGCGGATATAGAACTCGAGGATTCCCCATAGAGATCAGAGACCACGGGCATACCGGATATGGGGAGACAGAGCAGCAGTGAGCACGCCTGTTGGCAGAACAGCAGCTAATGAAGATCTCCTTTTGATCTCAAACTTTCAAATCTGGCCTGGACTCGGTTTTCTTTCATTAAACGCCATGTAGAGCAGTGCATCCACATGTCTTTCCCAAGGAGACGTCCCCCCGATCTTGCTCGAGTCGCGGTCAGTGGCCCTCATGCTGCCTTTTAGCGCCCGTGGTACACCTGCCAGGGCCTCCGTGCGGAATGGATGCACGCAGGCTAGGTCTAGTCATCCGGGTTGGAACCCAAGTTGAAGACGCTCAAGAACACTTTAAATATTCAGACCGTGTGATTCTTCTCAGAGTTCTGAGATTCGTGATTGTTCAGATGCTCATGTCCATTTGCTTGTTAATTAAAAACGCTTCGTGAGAAGCGAGGGGAGGAGCCGGGGAGGTCGGGGTGACGGCAAGCAGCCGAAACCCGGCCTGTGTGCGACCTGTGCACTTTTTGCTCTTGCTCTTTGTTGCCAGGCGGTCTTGGTTTCAGGGGGCATGAGCTCCAGTTTGCTTCGTAGGAAAGGAGAAGGCGGGGCGCGACTTCTCCTGGGAACCCAAGGAGTGAGAGACGGGAGGGGCCTCGTGGTCCCCAGGGGACCGAGTTATTCTCGCGCTGCGCGTTTTCCTCACTCGCCACTGCTGTTCTGCCGATAGGCGTGCTCACTGTTGCTCGCTCTGGTACGTCCCTGTCGACCTCCTCGCTCCTGCGGCTGCTGGTTCTGGCTCCTCCTGAGTCGGAGTGCCCTGGCCCTTGCTCTGCCTCGTGCCCAGCTGTGCCTCTGTTAAGGGGCTGCTTTCTCTGCTTGTGGATCTTTCTGCTGCTTCTCCGCAGTCCTCTGTGAGGACGGGCATTCGGCCGGTGCTGTTCTTGCTAGAGAAGAGCTTCCTGAGCCAGGGAATCCCAGTACTCATGTGCCCACCTGCCCTTCCTGGGCTCAGGCGAGACCAGGGCTGAGGCAGCTCTGTGGTGACGTGACTGCAGAACGGAGGGCTGGGCAGTGCCCTCTGCAGTGGCTGGGGGCCGGGTAGGGGCTTCAGAGAGAGTTCTCTGGGGCAGTGGAACCATCTGAGCATGGGCTGGCTTTTGGCAGGCTGGGGCCAGAGGATGTGTGTCTTGGGAAGAAGATGAATCCGAGCCGTGAGGAGTGAGCGCAGGGCCAGTCAGAAGCCTGTTGCCGGAGAGCTAGGAGGAGGCGGGCTTATGAGGCACCTGAAGCCAAGTGGAGGAGCTGGATTTTTTTTAGACAACGGGTCATCTTCATCAGCTTTTCCACGGAGGAGTCACTCATTCTCCTTTCCCCTCCCGATTCCTGCTGTCAGAACAGTCGCCCTGCCTAGAGGCCCCTGACGCCGCTCAGCAGTGAGGCAACATGGGAGCGGAAACAGTGAGCAGATGGCCATGGGATGGGAGAACAAACACAGGCTGACGTCAGCAACAGCAGCTGTCCATGGCAGCTTCGTTTCCAGGCAGGAAGGTGTGTTCTAGGGGAGCAGCGGCAACGCTGCTGTGGTCAACGCTGTAGTCAACGCTGGCGTGGCTTTGGCTCGTCCATTCTCGGGGCAGCGGTGCGAGTGCTTCCCATCTCTGCCCTGCCCGCTTCCCGAGCCCTTGCCCGCCTAAGTGTTCACTCATAAGCATCCCTTCTTGTTTCTCCTGCCTGTGCCCAGCTTTTTAGTCTTTTATTCCAGCCATATCTGTCCATGCCCACTGGGAGGGCAGTGCCCCTGTAGCCCTGGCGCATTGTAATACAGTATATAGCCCGGTCCAGTGCTTGCTGGCACCCTCCATCCTGTGTCCTGCTCCTGGGTCCGGGACAGATACTGGGGCTTTCAGAAAGTGCTGCTGGAGCAGTTGAATTTGGCTTTGGAATTTGGGATCATTTTGGAAAACTGTGTGGTCTGTTGGGGGCGCTGACTGTAGCTCTTCCTGGTCTTATTTATCTAGTGTTTATCACTAGCCTGATGAGGGGTTTTTGCGAAAAAGTCAGATGGATGGAGCCCAGTAAAAAGATCCTGATTTGTAACAACCTGACTTTGAACAACAGAGCTTTTAACTGACTTATTGCCCACAAGTCACTGCAGGATGGAGGTGCGTCCCTTAAGCTCTTGCCCTTCTCATGAGTGGTTTCGTGCCGACGTGCTCAGAAGCAGCAGCTGGATGGAGTAGTAACAGGAACACCTCTCCTCTTCTTGCCTGCTGCCTTGTCGTCCCAGAGGCTCACCCTCTTGTGTTCACTTCTTGGTTCCATGAGGGTGGCCCTTGGCAGGTATCATCAGGGTCTTAGGGTTGATAGGGATGGAACAAAACCTTGGTTTCCCCCTTTTTACTGCTTTCCCCAGTGCTTAGCAGAGCTTTGTCTTCTCCTGCTCTACTCTGGTTCCTTCTAGTCTTTCCTCTCAAATTTGGCTTGCACGCCCCCTAGTGGCACGTGTGATGCACCCCTCATACCCCGTTTATTGTGCAACCGAGACAGCTGTTCTGTCCTCCCCACGCTATTATTGTTCACCCCAATTCAGACATGGGATTGAGAGGCTTCAGTGGTCCTACTTGCTAGGACCTGGGGACGTGGGATTTTGTTCCCAGATTTATGCAGTGGAAATAGCTCTGAAACATAAGGTGTGGTAATAGCAGTTGTAGTTTTTTTCATGGTTTAAAAAAGATCCGTATTATCCCCCCCCAGCCCGAAGATATTAAATCTTACCAATCACACATGATAATGGATGATCACAGGCTTCATTCTGATCTGTGATTTTATCTGGTACCACAAGGATCCAGGCTATCTTAATGTCTACTCAGCGAATCTGAAAGGATCAAAATGTGGTGGATAATTGAGGATAAGAGTGATCATGTTTTCTTACCCTTCCTAAATCATGTTGGAAAAACTTTAATCACTCACCAAGTCTACAATATTTCATGCTCAGCTTTGCTAGCAACTAGGAGGAATACAAAGAAAGTATAAAGCGTGTTTACCCCTCAAAAATTTATATGTTACTTATGAGTCATTTTAAATGTATTCACTTAAGAAAAAAATACAAGCCCTTTTTATTGGTGTTTCACTAAAGATGTATCACTGTAAATTTCATTTGAAGCTATATTCCCTGAGCATTTGCTTGCTTGCTTATGTATGTATGTATTTATGTATTTATTTATTTAGTCCTTTTCAGTGGAGAGAGAACCGCAAGATAGCACCAGTTACCCGGATGAACCTTGGAGGGTAACGGAAGAGCAGCGTGAATACTATGTCAATCAGTTCCGAACTCTTCAGCCAGACCCGAGTTCCTTCATTTCAGGTAATGAAGCCTGACGGGTGAGAATGTGGGTCCCCTATCAGTGTCTCACATAAAGAGCAGGCCACTCTTGGGAAATAGTTCACACAAAATGAATACGACAACCTTCTGTGATTTCAATTTGTTTTTGTCTAAGATTGAATTTCTTATCAACTATGAACCGTGCAGAAAATACACTGGGCAGTGACATTTGGAAAATTAGGTTTCCGTTTCAAAGGGGTTAAGTGGGAACTCAGGGGAACCTGGTCATAACCCTGCACCCTGTTAGCTGGAGCCGTGCTTGAAATGGTAGAGTGGCACCAAGGTGACACCTCTAATTGTTCACTGGTTGTATTAAGTTCAAGCATGGACTCACTGTTGCCTTCCATAAGTTAGTGTCCCACGTCTCCTTATGTTATACACACGCTCTATGTTCAAATTCGTGCTCGTTGTTTTTGGCTCAAGTCTTTTGCTTTTGGGTTTTCTGAGAGAAATTAAAATATGGGAGGAAAATTGGCCAGCGTTTTTATGTCCACATGTCAGTTCCTCTGAGTTGTCTTCAAAAATATGTATTCCTGTTGAGTTCTCATGTAAAATTCAAGCTGAAAGGAATTGATTTTATTCCCGTGTGGCTATGTTTTACCGGACTGAAGACTAACCAAACAGTGAAATAGTAGAGTCTGGAAGAATGAAAAACAACACTTTCTTCTTACCCTTCAAATTTGAAGAATGACTTTGTATCCTTGATGACTCTAACCTGGCATAATAAAGTGTGGACTAACACTAATTTTCTTTTGTGAAATAAGGTGTGTCGTGAGATAGAGTTATACAAAGATAGACATTTTCTGAGTAGTGGTAAAACGGTAATAGCTTTATTGAAGTAAGGCCATTGGAGAGAGAATAAATTAATGTTGATAACATGATTTAAAAAAAAATAGGCGGAAACCCAGATTGTACCTATAGACCACTTACCACTTTACTCTCTGCTTACATGTCTTCATCACCTGTGCACATGTTTCACTAAATTCTGACAGGTAGCTGTTATGAATATTTATTTTTCCTTTAACTTTTTTGTTTTCCTCAGTTTTCAAATATAGCTGCAACTAGGGCGTCTGTGTGCCTTACACACAGTTCCCACAGTTTTATCTCTGTCCTCTTTTACCTAGATGATTTTGAAGTGGTTATCAGACCATTTCATTTGAAAATATTTCAGACTGTACCTCTAAAGATAAGACCATTTAAAAGTATGGCCACAGATAAAAATTAGAAAAAGAAACACGAATTTTTTATCATCAAGTCTTTACTGTTCAGCTCTCCCTGAACAAATGCCCTTTTAAAAAAAAGTTTAGTATCATCAAGGGCAAAGTGAAGTTCATGTATTACAATTAGTTGTTAGATCTTTAAAAAATATTTAATGAGAGACAATTTACATACCATAAAATCCACCCATTTGAAGTGTGCAGTTCAGTGGTTTTAGCATCTTCACAGAGCTTATTCACACAGCCCCCATTCTACCTTCTATTAGTAATTACTCCCCATTCTAGCCTACCCCACCCTTGCCTAACCACTGAATTACTTTCTCTCTCTATAGATTTGCCTGCATTTTTTTACAGATAAATGAAGTCACATAATAATGTTCTCTTTTGTGTCTGACCTTGTTTACTTAGCAGGATGGTTTTAAAAAATTAATTTACTGAAATAACATTGGTTTGCCACTCTAGCATAGTAGAGGTATTGAGTCACACCTCTTCAGATGTATGTTACCAACCCACACCCACCACCCAATCACCAGTAACTGTACACCACTGTCCATTGAGTCCCCTGCCTTCTTGTCCCCACCCCACCCTACTAGAGGGGGTTGCCTCAGTTTTGCAGTTTCTGGGGTTTGGTTTAGTTTAGTCTGTTCCTCTGATTCATTTCTTTATATTCCACATATGAGTGTAGTCATCTCGCATTTGTCTTTCTCCTGATTTCTTTTTGCATAGCATACTATCTTTGCAGTTCTTCCATTTTTTATGGTACGTGCTAGAATTTCTTTCCATTTTGAGTTGACTGACCCCATTGTATGGTGATTCTGTGTTTCATCCATTCATCAGTTGGTGGACCTTTGGGTTGTTACCACTTTTTAGGCTACTAAGACTAGTGCTGCTGTACTATTTGTGTTGATTTCATCTCTCTTAGGTGTATACTTAGGAGTGGAATCACTCAATTGTATGTTAATTCTTTGTTTAATCATTGGAGGACTAGTCAGTTTTCCAGAGTGGCTGCATTATTTTACATTGCCACCAGCAGTGTGTGAGGGTTGTAATTTCTCCCCATCCTCTCCAATATCTGTTACTGTCTTTTGATTATAGTCATCATAGTTTATGTGAAGTGATATTTTTTTTAAGTGTCATTAGCATTTTCCAGGTGAATAATGACATTGGATATCTTTTCTTGTTCTTATTGGCCAATTCTATATTTTCTTTGGAGAAATGTTTCTTCATTGCCAGTTTAAAAAAATAGTTATCTGGTGATAACAGTTCTTTAAACTGGATATTGGAACCTTATTGGAGAGACAATTTACATATATTTCTCCCAAATCCGTGGCTTGTCTTTTTAGTTTTAATAGTATCTTTTTTCTGTACAACAGCTTTCAATTTTTGATACCTGGTTTATCCCATGTTTTAATGCTTGTGCTTTTGGTATGTAATATTTATGAAATCATTGCCCAATCCGAGGTCATAAAAGTTTGCCTACATTTTCCTTCTCTTTTCCCCCTTCTTCTCCTCCTCCTTACATTTTCCTCTTAAGAAAGGAGATAGTTTTATCTTACATTTAGGTCTTTGACCCACTTTGAGTTGACTTTTGTGTACAGTGTGAAACAGGGGTTCAAATTTATTCTTTTGAATGTTGATATGCAGTTGTCCCAGCACCGTTTACTAAAAGAACTAGTCTTTCCCCTACTTAATGAGTTTAAGATCCTATCAAAATTCAATTGATCATAAATGGGAGAATTTATTTCAGATGTAAATTCTATTCCATCAATCAATACGTCTAATGATGATACCAGTACCACACTGCATTGATTGTGTTTTGAAATCGGGAAGTGAAAGTTCTCCACTCTGATCACAAGTTTTAGGGGATTATATTTTGGAATTTAAATTTTATAGTTACATAAAATGTTTTACCTGGTTCTAAAGTTAAGCCGCAGAGCAAACTGGAAGTCTAGCTTCTCTAGCTCCTCTACCTTTCTCGTTTCCATAGGTAATCATTTTTTTGACAACTTATCTTAAAAAACAAGCAAACCCAGATATATGCGTGGGTGTGTCTATATACATGTGTGTATTCTAATTGCCCTCTTTTCTTAGCTAAATTATAGTGTGCTTTTCACTTTTCTCTACCTTGCTTTTTTCACTTAGTAATATATCTTTTTTTTTTTACCCGACCTTTAATAATGTATCTTGATGATTATTCCGTAGTCATATATAGAGCTATTTCTTGTGCCTTTTGTTGTGGTGCCAGTAGCTTGTGTGGATGTGCAGCCATTTATTCAACTCGTCTCCCACTGGAAACATTCTAGTCTTTGGCTACTTACAGCTATTTCTGTGGTGAGTGGGCTTCTGTATTATAGGTTCAATAAATCTTTGTCAGTGTGTCTTCGGATGATTTAGAGTGGGGTTACTGAGTCAAAATGTGATTTTGATAGATGGTGCAAAGCACCTCTTCCTTGAGATTGTGACATTTTTAATGCCACCTGTGTTATATGATATGCATCAGAATATGTTGTCTGTTGTGTATCTACCCCATTTGATAGACAATAAATTGTATTTTTGTGGGATTTTAATTTGCAGATCTCATAATGAACGCGGTTAATCCTTTTTTTAAAAAAATGATCAAGAGCCAGTTGCAATCTTTCTGTGAACTCTTACAGCACTTCCCATTTTTATATTGTGTTATGAGATATGATTTTATAAATACCCCTTATATATTCAGTGTGTTAACATTTTATCATTCAGATGTCAATCTTTGTCTAACCATCCTTGACTGGGTGAGAGTTCCTTGTTGGGAAAAATCTGAATTCATGTTTGGGTGTTTGAATGCCTCATCACTCGGCTTTGTCCCCTTTGACCTTCATTGCTCTGTCCGTGCTCATGGCTCCCAGTCAGGCCCGAAACCAGCTGGGGAGAACGATGCCAGGAGACTGGTGGGGGTTTCTGCTAGCTGGGGTGGGGCTGGGCCTGGGAATCCAGGTCTGGTTTGACCTCAGAGTATGCTGGTCAGCTTCCTGCTCCATGGTGCAACCATCTTTCTTGATTGTAGGGAGGCCAGACTGGGTCTCTAACTGTGGGTTTGGGTCTAGTGTGCTTTGCAGAAAGGGGCTCACAGGTATGAGGAGGAGATATTCATAATTTTTTGATGAATACAGGTAGTGGCAGGAGGTTCCTAGATAAGTTTCTCAAAAGAGCCAAGAAGAGATCTCAAATCGCACCATTCCCAAGTTGTCTTTATCTTTGTGTGATAAGAATGGTGTTAATTTTGCTGTTTTCCACCATGATTGTATATTACTTCCTCATTCTTTTACTGAAAGTGCTGGACATATTTTTCCTTTAATAATACGAAATTTAACTTTTGAATTTTCAGTAAAAGTTGGCAGATTTTTGGTACACCTTGCAGGAGTGAAGCAGGAATTGATTTGCATAATTTGCATGTCATAATAAGTATGTCATTGCTTCTTTTTACCCTACTCTAATTTACATATTCTTTTCAAAGCTGTTCATATGTTGTTTTTAGCCATGTGATTTGTAGTTGCTTTTATGAATAAATGTGTTTCTGGTTATATGGTAGAGGTTGCTGAATTCATTTTCATATCAATACAAAGACTGCTCTAGAGTAGTAATTAATGATTTACTTAAACAATATCTCTTGATAGGTTCTGTGGCTAAGAACTTCTTCACCAAATCAAAGCTTTCCATTCCTGAACTTTCCTACATATGGTAAGTATAATTAATGCCACATGGTAATGATACTGTCATACACACCCATCCTTTGGCTCCCACTGTTGGATTTTTTAGTTTTATCTCTTGAGTTTTTTTTTTTTTTTCAATAGACTAAGAAAGGGAAAAGAACTTTGATTTTTGTTGCTGTAGCGATTCAGTATGTTGAAATGCACAGGGAGCAGCATCTGGCACATGCCATGCATTCTTAAGTGTTAGCTATTATTTCCAAAGCAATGTCCTGATTATTATCCTCATCTGAAGCCCTTATCAGTCAAAAACAGTTGTGTGGCCACTGAGAATTTCCTTCTTATGTATTTCACTTCCAGCTTTTTCTGCTTAGTGTGATGCAAGTAACCAGAAGACACTGAAAAGCTTCTCTTTATAGTATTTTATGAGGCCAGGTGAACAGAGGCTCCACAAATGTTTTGAAATTGAGTCAAGATGGACCATTCTAGCCATCTTGGCGCATCATAAATTTTGCTGGTGTTTGTCAGCTGGGCCCTCGGTTCAGGCTTGCAGCTGCAGGCCTGACCGTAGAGGGTTGTGCTGGGGAAGACCACGTGGCTCCCTCTGCGCTTGTGGACATGCTCACCACTCTGGAAGCTTGAGGCCACATGTGGGCTGCTTGTCCTTAAGGCAGGCGGGACACCGGGCTGCTATCAATCTAGCATCAGCACATCAGGGTGCTTGCGTAAAGCTTTTCTCCCTGAGGATTTAGAAGCATGATAGGATGCAAAATTCCAGGTCATGTTCCGTGCACCTTACTGGAACACCCTTCCCATAATCCTCTGCATGCCAAGATCTGCCATTCAGAGCTGGATGTCGGCTCTTTAGCAATCTCTAGTCTGCCTGTTTTTTTTTTTTTCGGTTGACATTTTAAAAGGACAGGTTTATTAGAACAAGGACAGGAGAAGTTGCTTGCGCAGACACAAGCAGGCAGAAAGAGCTGCCGCTGCTGCTTTGCAAAGAGAGAAGGTTCGTGAAGAGAAACACCTGCACAGTCACAGGTGGGCAGGAGAGCGCCCTCCCCCC
>PVHY01010050.1:0-52500 GCA_004024945.1 Uropsilus gracilis
CATATAGAAGTTTTAAGATAATACACATACTATTTGCATGAATTGTAAATTCGTAATTGTACTTTTTGGAAGCATCACTATCTTAGCTTTTGTTCTATATTAAAATATATAGTTCTAGCATGTATTTTAGAATGACTAATGAAACATTTACTCATTACAATCTATTGTAATAGACCCTGTCGTTTTGGTAAGAGAAAGATAAAGTATTTTTATCCATAAATATTTTGTCCACAAATATTTTACCCATAAATATTTTGGCATTGATAAAGGAAATGGATAATAAAGTATATGCAACTCAACACATAATATAATATCAAGCCTATGAAGAAAATGAAGAGGAATAGGAATCAGAATGAGTCAAAGTTCAGATGGTTGGGAAATAATTCTGTGATGGTTGATGTTTAAGCAGAAATTTTGGAGAAAATAGATAAGATAAGCCAATGCTGGAGAGAGACTAAAACAAGTAGAGGACTTAGCAAGTGCAAATTTTCATGACTTTGAACTGATGGGGGAGAAATAGTCGATGAGTGGAGAGGAAGCAGCGGATAGACTATTACACTGGACTGTGGATTATGGTGAGAATATTAGGTGTGACTTTATTAATTTTATTTAATAGCTCTTTCTTATATGATGGGCAAACATAGTTAATTTAATTCTTTCTTAATGATGAAAATATTTCTATCACTTTTCCTACAAATTTTACAACTAGTAGAAATCCATGTCTCATTGTTGTACACAACAGAGTATTTCTGCAAGTTTTTTTCCTGAATGAGAACAACTACATTGAAAGATGAGTACTATGTATGTTGATGGATGTTGTCACACAGCCTTCCAAAAGTACCTTCAATTACATTCTTATCCAGGCTCTATGGAAATGACAACTTCTCGATTATTTTCAATATTGGACATTGCCAGTCCTATTTTTAATTATGCACTCAGTAAAGGCACATGCCTTTTGTTTTAGCTTGTATTTTCATGTTTATTAATAAAGTTGCAAACCATTTCATAGGTTTATTAGCCATTTTGAAGTTTTTTCTCTTGTCGATAGTTTATTGATGAAATTTTTGATTCTGATCATGTCAGTGACCAGACTTTAGACTGCCTGTCTTTCTATCAAGTATCCATCCATCTACACTCAGCTGCATCAGGAGGGTTGAGGTTAAGGTTGTACCTTAATGTGGGCTATAAGTAACACATGATTACCTATAAACTATAGGGGTGAAGCAGTTACTCTGATTAATGCCCAGTGCAACTTGATGGTGAGTGAAATTAGGAGTGCAACAGAGTGTTTCTAGAGCACACACTAAAAGCAAAGCTTTAGTTTAGATGCTCTAAGACACAGAAACTTACACAAGATGGTGTCAAGTTACTTGTAATCTTATAAGGAGAGACAATGACAAAAGTAATTAATCAGAAAAGAATGTGAATTCCCCAAGAGTAACAAAAACCAAATGATAAGTTGATTCTGAGCAAAAGAGAAATCACATCCAATTGGAAACTCTGCTAAGGTTTCGTAGCTTCTATTTTGAATGGATGCAGGAATTTTAGAAATGGTTATATTACTTTCATAAGATCCATTTTGTTGAAAAGCATTATATAAAGAACATAGCCAAGAAGTAAAATGCAGCTGCAGCCCTACTAACAAGAGGTATTTTTGAGACAATACCAGATGTGTACGCATATACCTGTGCATGTGTCCTGCAGCCTCTGACTGTGGGCTTGCTACCTCCAGGCAGGCCTCCAGATTGCTATCAGGGAGCTTCTGCTGCTGTTGCTGCTGGAGTCTTCCAGGCTGGGGCATTCAACCTTGACTTGCCCAGAGGTACTGCTGCCCTCAGAAGGCCTGCTCTGGTGATTAGCAAGTCCTATCTCCATTGAAGCCATTAGAGGTGCCCAGGTTGCTTGTACTTGTTGGAGCAGAGGGTTGGGTGTCCCACCAGGACCAGCCCTCCAGTTGTACATCTGAGGTGGCAGGAAGGGGGAAGTCCTCCACAAAGAGGACATATCCTTCCTCTTGGGCACTAGCAAGAGCCTTTGTCTGCCCCCTCAGCTTGTGCATCTGGGTTGGTCTCAGTATCCCCTAATGAACAGGGAGTGGATCAGAATTTTAATTATTTTGTCTTTTTCTAGTGTTAAAACATTGCTATGCAGAGTTAGTTCCTGAGTAAGCTACTTAAGTAGTTTAACCACTTACCCAGTGTAACTGTAATCATAAGATAATTTTCAGCTATTTCAGAAGAATTTTCTGTGGACGGTTGTGCCAGTTACTAAGCAATTGTCTTTCAACTCCAAACCACCCTCTTGTAACTGCTTTGTGATGTGGAAGCAGTACTCTGCAAACGGTTATATGCTTTGCCCACTGATTCCCCATAGGTGCTACCAATAGGAGGCAGAAAAAGGGGACTGTAAGAATGGAATAAATGGAAGGAGTGTCGCCTATCTCTCGAGAGGTTTCCCTGATATCCAAAAGTAGAACATCCCCATTTTGTGTGATTTGTTAGGTTATTTGGGCTATGTCTGGCAATCTTATTACTATTGATTTATATCAAAAATGTTGAGCATTACCAGATAACAAAAAATAAATTACCAAGTCATATGAAAGAGGGGGGGCTCTAAATTTCAGTAGTTCCATTCTTTCCCTTTGTTTATTCAGTGCTTGGGTAGTATCTAGTTTTTGCAGTCACTGTCTCTTTTGCACATTAGTGTTCTCTCTTTGTTTTTTTCAGTTATCTTGTTCACACCTTTATACCTAGTTGATATTTCCCTATATAAAATTCTTTATTCAATAGCTGGCATGTTCTCTAGCCCCTTTTTGGATGCTGGTGGAGACAATGGTCCAAGAACAGTGAGCAGATGATAAAACTATGTTTCATTTTTTTGATAATAAATGTTAGTAGATTACAGTCATCAACATCTATGTGACCTGTTAAGAGAAGTTCATATACATAAAAAAAAAAATCATGAGGAAAAAAGAGGAGGAAAAGGTCTAAGAGATGAAGCCAAATCTTAATAAATGTAGTTCATAAAATGTATCCATGCAGCTTTGCTTTCAACACAAAGAGACTTTAGATGACCTGTCCACTTTATCTCCAATGTCAAAACAGTCCATTACCCAACCACAGGCTGGGTTTCCATGATGGAATCTGGCTAATAATGGGTTGTTTGCAGGACTAGGGTATTCAGTGACCTGATGTTATTCTGAAAGCTGCAATCACCTAGAGAAAATAAATGTAGAAACTCCCATCTGGGGAATTTAGGGAAATGTTATGGAACTCCACCTTTGAAATGATCATGTGTATAAGTTGTGGCTGGGAGATTTCAGGATTCACAGAATTGAGATTAAAGCCTTACAAACAGTGACTGTGGCCATAAGAGTCTTCTCTTGATCTTTATTTTCTATAAAATTTTATGACTTTATAATTCAACTTATCCATTAAAACTCAACTATGTTAATGAGTTTTAAGAATCAAATTCAGAGTTGTTCTAAAAAAAAACTCAAAGTACTTTCAGAACTGCTCTTCTTAACTGTGGTCTAGAGAAACAAGATAGTTGACCCATTTATAAGTACAACTCCTTTGAATAATCAGTTCAAGATTCTATCCATTCCTCAGTATTCAAATGTAAACTCTACAAATTTCCTAAGTTATTATACATTGTGTCTACAGTATTCTGTTTGACACACTTTAATTTTGCATACTAGTTAGTTTGGGAATTTTATGTAGACAGCCATATCAACAGTGTATAATTACAATTTTGTTCCATCACTGATTTCTTCTGGTCTAACACTTATATTACAGTGTTCAAACAAAATGATGAGAGCACTCATCTCATCCCTGATTTATGGGCAGTCTTTTAAAGGTTTCACTATTGAATATTTTGTTTAATGTATTTTTGATAAATAGCCTTTTTTCATGTATTTCAGAATTTAGTGCAAAAGCAGAGATCGTCCTAGATATTACAAGGAGGGAGAACCTCAATAGGCACTTGAAAAACTTTTTGGATGACTGAAAGACAGGATTTTGAGGAGGTTGATGCTGCAATTTTTCTCAAGGTCACCCACCACAAGTGTCACTGGGGTTGGTACATTTGTAAAATAGCCATCACTACTGCCATTGCCACACTTGCTTCACATTATAAATCTGACACCAGAAAAGGGGGGGAATAATTACTAGTCAATCAGCAAATTCTGTTGGTTCTTGCTTATTAGTCACTTCTTCCAAGGGAAGATGGCTTCTTCTGTTGTATCAGCCAGAAATCACAAAACCCAACATGGTTATCTAAATAGATATAATTTACTATACACCACATAACTTCATGCTATATATATTAGATATATATATCTAAATAGATATAATTTACTATACACCACATAACTATATGCTATAATTTAAGTAGAGAGTTGTTGGCAACATAACTAAAAACCTACTAAAAGAAAAATTTACAGAAATAACAATTTCTGGAATCAATGACTACTCTAGGTCTAAATGGACAAAGAAGAATCTGGAATTACTAAAAATTAAAAGCTCCGAGGAAGCATCTTGTGGAGGTTAAAGTAAAACATGGTGGAAATGGAGCTGATTGGCTGATTCCTGGTCTCTCTGTAGAGAATGTGATGAGATTATTTCTGCAAGTTTGGGAGGTGGGGGGAGGTAATCCAAATAAAATTCAGCTGGGTGCAGAAGTAATGCCAGGTGACCGTGTAAGAGAGAGTTCGTATAGCAAGTCTGATGTTGCTCTTTAAGGGTTTGCTCATGAAACTGACATAGTAAAACTTGACTTTGAAATTTTCCTAACAAATCTTTGAAATTTTGCTAACTAGCAAACCTACTTTGTGCGCAATGGGCAGGGGACCTTGCTGTATTATCGGATCGAAATTGTTTGTATTATGTAATTTACAGGAAATGCATGCTTCCCTTCCAATAGTCTAAAATTTTGACATTCATAACTGGTTGTTCAGGGCAAAAGTGCCAATGTGACCATGTCCCAATGAGAACTGTGGACTCAGAGAGATGTCAGCCACCATCATGGGATATAAGACATTCCTAATTTTTGTCTTCTAAACTCAACAACAGAAAATCCAGCATCTATCCTGGACAAAAGTATTTTTATTTCAATAACTCTAATTTTCAGCCCTACAAATTTCTACTTGGATATCTATCTGTTCATTGATTCTATTTTCTTTCAATTCCTTCAGCATGTTTTCTATTTTCAAGCATATTTACAATAGCAACTTGGATATCTTCACCTAAGAATCTAATAGCTGGAAGTACTCAGCTTCTTTTATGAATTGCTTTTTTCCAAGTTAAGACTAATATTCTCTCTCTTTCTCTCTCACCTATACAATAATTTTGGGTTCAACATATGCATGTAGATAATACATTGCAGCATCTCCAGATTGATCATGTTCTTCTGAAGCCTGATGTTTTGTACTGCCTTGGCATTTAGTTACCTGGACTGAAACTGTGAATGTGTCCTACTCCCCATGATATGCAGCTGCTTAACTACCTACCAAGCTCTGACATACTTTCACTGCTACTTTTTCAGTCTTTCCTCTCATCTATCTGTCAAATTTGGGCAGAGGTAAGGAACAGTGTGGAGATTAGTATCACTTTTCTGCTGCTTTCTTATGTCTAGGGATTTCCCTAAATTTCAGCTTTCCTGCCAGGTTTGTCTTAATGTTTGACACTCTGACATTTTGTCACTGAAGCTCCACATGGCTGGAGAATGCATTCAGTAGAGAAAAGTATCAAGGTCACAACTGGATCCACATCATACTATCTTTCTTTCTAGTTTTTGCCTGCTTTTCCATAATGTTGGCTCTGGTTTTCAAATACATGAATACAAATCTTTGCAGCTGATGTACTGGATATGGTGTCACTCCTTGCCTTAAGTTCATATAATTCCTGTACTTACTGCCTTTATTATCATGGGCTTTACAACTTGGAAATATCTTAGAAAGTGTGTCATCATCTTATTTTAACTTAGAAGCACCAGCAGCACGAAAAAATACCATGATTGGGCCAGCATTAGAGTCAGTTAAAGGCATAACTCCCTGACTAGTCTGGTGAATTGCCATGGCATCCGTACCTGGAACACTGTAATTCTAATGCATACAGTGGCAAAGAAATCAAAGATACTAGCACTAAGTACATTTGTGCTTTTTAGGGCTATCAGATACGCACAGTAAATTTTCAGTAGTTACAAAACCAACTTAGTTTCAAAATAACTTAAGATTAACTAAAAGCATCTAAAATAACAATACTAGCTAAATACACCCAGGGCAGTAATAGGGCTACAATTTCAAACAAGAATTACGTACATTCATTGCTTCAAAACACTGGCAAAGAAGAAAATTTTAATATATTAGAAACCCACATACTATTGCTGTATTTCTTCAGAGTACAAATGCACAGTGCCAGGAAATGCATTATTTCTGTGGCTCTGGTATGTGTCAGAAGAGCTTTTGACATTTTGGCAAATTAAGATTTTTTAAAAGTGTTTGGCTTTCTGTGTTTCTCTCTATTAGGAATCTTCTACAAATCTCCTGTGATAGAAATTTGGATCACAATTCCAGGTATGTAAGATTTAAGAACTAATTTTTAGGAAACTTCAGTGTCTCTTTATTTTTTGAGTCTTTGTCTCTGTTATTAGGAAAGACATAATTTGTTTCTAGAAGATTCCAATGTCTGATGAAAGCTCTTGTTTGTGTATGAAGGACAGAGACTTGTTCTATTTACTTGTTTTATGTAGCCTGCTTTTGATAAAGAAATGACATAAAGATAGAGTTAAATTTTGCTACTGAAAAGAGTCTGCACTGAAGAATTACATGTAAGGAAGTGAATAAGTAAAAAAAAAACCACATTATATGACATTATGCAAATATTTAACATTTGATTAAATTGAAGCATATAATTTTATTTAAAGTTAAATTTATATTTAAGACCTTCTATAATGTGCTCCATTTAGTTTTTACTTGAAGCTTTTGAGTGGTTTATAATATGAACTGACTTAAAGTAATTATCGTATTGTGAAACTAATGCTTTCCAAGTTCTAGGAGCAATTAAATTTGTATTATTTTATAATTAGTTAATTTGAATCAAAATATATATTAAAAATTCATTTTTTTCTATCACTTATAAAATTCTTCCTTTCATTATCTTTATCATATATTCAAATACATTTTCCTCTGACTCACAAAAGTTGAGGGAACCTACCCTATGATCTCTCCTTTCAAAAAGAAGGGAAGAATTTCAAAAGCAGAAGAAGCAATGTTTTAAATCTAATGGACTGACCAAACCAAAAACCTTTGAAGTGTGACTTCTGAACAGCAGAGGATAGTGGAGATCTTCACATAAAAGGTTCTGTAAATGACCATGGACTGATTTAGGTGAACACTTACTGAGATTAATATCTATTTCCTGGGAAGTAAAGGGATTATAAGATGGTCACATGAGTCTGAATTGAAAAAGCTTTTCAAAAACATGATCCAGAGATCAAAATAGAAGAAGTTGTTGATGTACTTACACTCAAATGTTACTTCTCAGGAACTAAACTGAATATTGTTCTCAAAAATACTTCAGGTGGAACTTATTTTGCTTTTGGCAGTGAAAATGAAAACAAGGTTCAAATAAATTAAATTTCTTCAGGCAAATCAAGAAACTCTATTTGATAGGGTCTTCACAAAAAGAGTCATAATTAATTATCTGCCTATGAGTTTGACTGTGTCCACTGGTTTGGTCATTGGCTCCTGAACTTTTGTGTTTCAAAGTGAATCTCACAAAACTAATTCCATCAGGCAATTTAAGAGGCAGAGAGAACTCATTAAGCTACTAAATGTCAAGGTCCAACTAGTCTGTCTTTCTTACCTTGACAATGGATTTGTGGTTTCAAAACATTTTCCAACACTTTCAAAACACTTTCCAACACGGAGTATATATGTATATTTATGCAAATATTAATGTGGGAGGTAGATTAATTTGTTATATTGACTGTGGATTTGAGGACTAGATACAAGTTGTTAAATTTTGATGAAGCATGAAATGAGTTAAGGAAGACTGGGCCTGGATGATACAATGGAACCCAAATAAATATTTCTGGGGGAGAGAAGAGAAAGGGGAGGTACTAGAAAATACATGAAATCATGTTTGTGTTGAGTTTGCAGAAAGGCAAGTTGGATAAAGATAAGTCACCTTTAAAAGACATGTTGCTTTCACTCAGTGAAAGTTACATTGACTGAAAAAATTTTATCTATCCATCCATCTACTCTCTAGTTTACATAGCTACAGACAGATATTTACTTTGAACATTCTACTTATCCCTCTTCTAAAAATAAAGCCATTCTTTTTTTGTAGCAAGTAAAATTTATTTTTATGTGATTTGTATAGTATATTTTGTTTTATATCAGTATTATATAGATATAACATATTTGTAAGAGTAAATATTTGGTATTCAATTGTTTAACAACTCTTCTTTAGCTTTCAAGTAAACCCTTGACACAAGAATGTATTTCTATATTCTTAAAACTGACATATTTATAGTGGGTGACTTTTCTTACATTAAATATACAGGCTGTTGATTTTTAGTTGCAATTCAAGTAGCATACTACTAATGTAAGTTTAGTGAAGCAAAACTTTAAATTCCCAATGGAATAGTTATAGGAAGAACATATACAACCTCAAGTTTTTCAGATGACCTCAGTACATCCTACAGCTACTTCCAAAAGGAGACCAAGAGTGCAATGTCATTTTTAATCTCTACAAACATTTTGCTTTCCTGGCTTAACACTAGTCATCCAATGTGTTATGCACATTGGAAGGGAGAAGATGAAGGATACAGAATTCACTATAAAAACATGTATTCACTGTTGCAATGTTGCAGAAGCTCCCAGGGGTTTAAACAATCAGAAAGCTCTACATCATTTGCATTTTAATGGATAAAACATAAGAGCTGAAACATTTCTTTACACTTAAACTTGAAAAGCTTGTGTAGTTAATAGGACTGAAGCAGTAGGGGAGGGAGGAAGAGACAGGGATACTGAAATTTAAGGAAAAATCATTTATTTTACAGAATTGGAGCAGGTCTGATTAAGTCAAGGTGCCTGACTCTGCTAGAGACACATTTTCCTAATGAAAAGTACTGTAACTTCAGACCTTTCACATTTTCCACGAATAGATGTCATTACTCATTATCACATTTATCATTACTTGTAAAACAATGAGGTGGCAGCAGGGGGAAAAGGACTAAAATAGAGTTGAAAAAAATCAGTACTGGCTTAGGTAATTTAAATGAAGGCGTTTTTTGCAAAAGCAAAAACAACTTCCATCATTACTTCAGAATACATTTGGAAACCTGACATAAGTTAGTGAGCCACTTTTATGAAAGGAATAAGTGATTACAGTTTCTCTTCACTCTCCTTGCAATTCTGAATTAGAAATGATAGTTTGGTAAAATTCTGAAGCAGATAATGAATTGTTTAAGTGATAATTACTGAATCTCTTCATTTTTAGAAACCCATTAACAGGTATCTCTTTAGTCATAGGGAAAAAATCCTCATAAATATTGAATTGGGCTATCACATGCACTAGTTTCAGGTTATAGAATTTAATTCCACGGGAACCATTCGCTATTAATTGGCTTCAAGATTTAATCAAGTAAAGACGTCATATATCCACTCCAATTTAAAGTCAGAAAAGATGGTGTGGCCATATATTTAGTCAAACCTCTTCAAATGTTCATTTGAAAACTGGGGGGGGGGAAATGCTCCCCTATGCTTTGTAAGCTTCTCCAAATCAAGAACAGGATTTATCAATGGGAAGTTAGAGTAGTTCTTAAAATAAGATTGTACTGAACTAGATAGAGAATAAAATGGGTATGACTGCTTATTACAAAAGCAGAATGAATATTTGATGAATTCTTAATTAGTAAGGGAGGTAGGAAGAGCAAAGTAAACTCCAATAACAACCAATGTCAAATAACTATATTTAAAAAAAAAATCTTGACCATGTCCTTCAAATTCCTAGCAATAGTGGAATAATGAAGAGACCCTAAAGTATATAATTTTGAAGGAGTTAGAAATCAGGAGGCCTTGTGGATTTATAAGTTACATAGCTGGCTGTGTGCTAGCAGTTCTCTCAGCTTTGTTGAAAAGACCCCATTATGAGCATAAAGAAATGTTCAAGTTGATTCTACCATGTTACTTGACACTAGTTGCTCAAGATGAGGAATTGTATCTAAGACACCTTGATTTTAACCCAATGAAATGGATGTTGCACGCCTGCCCTCCTAAACTTTAAGAAATTTAATGAATATTGTTTGAAGTTTGTGGTCATTTGTTATATCAGGAAAAGAAACTAATACATATGCAGGGGGAAGAAAAGGGCAGAGATAAAATTGGGGGGGGTGGGGAAAGGGGGAGGAGAGAGAGAAAGTGAGAGGGAGAGAGAGGAATGAGATTCAGATATCAATAGAGAAAAAGTTTGTCAGAGAATAAAGTTGTGGGTAAGAGGTGATTCCTTGGATCTATACTGAATGGAGAGAAAAGGGACAAAAGCCACCAATTAGCAAACCATAGGGGAAAAAGTGGCACTTTTAAAATGCAGTTTCTGCTACCCAACTTTCTTACCAGATCCATCTTATCTGCATATAGCAGCTGCCACTCAAATGCAGTTCAACACAGAGTTTTATTAACAAGGGAGATTAACCAGGAAAACAAAAAATCCCTCATGCCACAAATGGCCAGTTATCTTACCCCAGTCACCATTTTCAGTACCAAAGGTCCTAAAGACACATGTCCAAGATGGTGCCCTTTACCCCTCTAAAATTAAGGCAGGCACTGCAAAGTCCAGTATGTCTCCACCATCTTCTCTTCGCTTCTTCTCCAGTGTTCCACACTGCTCTGCTACTCCAAGGCTCTTCAAATTTCTTCCAAAATTGCTGATGCACAAATCAAATTTCCAAATTTCTGGTCATCTCCAGGTACCAGCTCACTATGTCACCTTGCTGTAGTGCCACACTCTCTACATCAGCTACTCTTCTGCAGGCCTCCATGGCTCCTTGTTAACACCAGCTCTCTTTTCCAGGGGGTTTTCTCTGTCAGGCCACATGGGCCTGTTCCCTCAGTTCACCATTCTCATCTCCTTCCTTTCCTTTTTCTTTTCTCTCCTCACTCCTCCCTTTATATACGCCCTCTCTTCCTGCTGCACATTTTCTCTTGTGTTTTTTTTAGATTCTGCCCACCAGGGTATTTTTGGTGCCAATACAGTTTTTAACTGTGTCACTACTCTGTATCAATTCCTTGGATCTATACTGAATGGGGAGAGATGTCAGAAAAAGAGGAGCTGATGAATTAGAGAAAATACACAGGCTGAACTACTGAATATCCTGTGGAGATAAAAGACTGAGAATTGTGGGAACACAGGATCACAACGTTTAGATAAATAGGGATGTTATGTGCAAAAGAACTTAAAACACTGAGGTCAACTTGGTCTGCATGGAGACCCCTGATCTCCTTTGGTTTTAGAGCCACTCTTAAAGACTTGCTTTTATCCAATCTAGTAAAATTGTGTTCTCACTAGGTCATTTTTCCAAGTAAAACAATTGGGAGAAATTGTCTTCTGCTAAGGCTGTCTTCTAAGATGGAATCTTTTCATTTTGCTGTTATGCAAGTATCTAGGTTCAAAAATTTAGTTTCCCTTAAAAACCACAGTAGGCAATACTATGATGTATTTTACCCATCTTTTTTCAACTCAAAATTAGAGTCTAAAAGTAAAATATTTGTGTTCTGGACAATTTTCTGTAACACCTCAATTGAGAGAAGGGGATGTGGCCATGTATATGGGGAGATCTCAAATAAAGAGGCATACAGTCTTTACTAGAACTCAGGGCTCACTCTTTCCATTACCTTATGCCCTCTGATGTAATCAAGGTCACCCTACATGGTGGGATATACTCTTGGGCAGGATTCTTTCTCCATGAACCCTGGAAACTTTACGATTATCAGAAATGCACTATAGCTCATTTTTCCTGACTTTACCATTTTTCACTAGTGTTAAAAACAAAAGAAAATGATCAAAAGAAATAACTGAATTTTCTTTACTCCCTGTATATGGTATTAGGGAATATTGCCATTTTTTACCTGAAGTTGAAAGCATGGTTGGAAGTGAGGCTGTTTGTCTGCATTTCTTCTTTCTCCAGAAACCTTTGTGTGCATATGTATGTGTGTGTGTGTGTGTGTGTGTGTGTTTCCTTTGGAGTGATTTATTAAGCTGCAGTATTTTATTCTCTTAATTTGGTTTGGTGGCTGTTCATGAAAATCTTCTGATTGGCTTTTATTGCTTTTGTGGTTTTTTGCTAAATTTTATGGGAGGGAAAGTAAATGATGTAGTTATAATCTACCATCTTAACCTGTTTGCTTAAAAACAATATTTCATTGGCTACTTTTATTCATTAGTCACAAAAGGAAGTCAATACACCAAAGCTGTATTTCAGATGTAGGATTAATATTTTTATGACACTGAATTTATTACAGAACCAGCTAAATCTAATTTGTATTTTTAATTTCCTTAAAGTGCTGTGATTGTATAGTGATAGGAGCAATAAACATCAAATATACATAAGTACTTGCACCTGACATGTAATTTATAAATATTTTACATGTACTGTGACCATATTTATTTATGTACAGATAATACATAGTTAGACTATCACCACAAATAAAAATGCTGACTATACAAAGTTGTAATTCATAGGTATTACAAGTCTCTTCTCTCTTGGTTTATGTTCCTCTGTATCCTTTCCTGTAATTATTTTCTTAACTCATGTCTGCCAGTTTCACTTTATGACAAAAGCCAAGGAAATGTAACTTTTTAGTTTTTGTCAGAAAGTTTTTCCTGCTTTGGAGAAAAAATATTTCTAATTGTGTGTTATAGATTTATTATCCTATAATTTAGTATATTATTCAATATTCTATTCTTATATTCTTACCATAAATTAAAAACAATGATCTATCTAGCTAAAATTTCCATCAGCACAGATAAGATGAAAGAGTAAAACTAGAGATTTCAATCAGAATATTGCATACAAAAATGCTCGACTCAATTCAAATGCCAACACTATATACAACCTATATTTAATTCAACTCAAGATTGCTCTTTAATTCTCTTTCAGTTGATATACCCTTGAAATGTATTAAGTTTCAACAAAAATTCAGTAAGACAAATAGACGTGAGTGATAGGGTTATATGAAACAAAGCTATATCATGTAGGCATCTATGAAAACACACACACACACACACACACACACACACACACAGAGTAAATATCAAGGTGGCTAGATGAGTATGACCCTGGCAATGACTTATAACTTTGTAAATGACTGTCATTCTACTCTACTTACTCTCTTCAGCACAAAACTGTTTTTATATTTTCTACATAAGTTTTGTAAAGAAGTAACTACTAAAATTGCTTTTCATTCATTTTAATTACCAGAAGCAAAAAATACTGCCAGCAAGCCTGATTTATCTCATTAACATTATTTTAAATCTTACTGAAAAACATCAAATTGACATTATGTATGAACTTTGAAAAGTGATCATAATTTTATTCTATCCTCTGATAATTGGTCTCTGGAATTATTAATATAAAAGTCAAGAAGTCAATAACTGCTAGGCATTGTAATTCCTCATAAACTATCAATGGAGTTTCAATAGGCAATTCCAGATTCATAGCACTTAGCGATGAATTCCTTTTCATATTGTCTAATCAAAGAAGCTGGTAGTCATTTGGATTAAGGCTGCCTTTAGAATCCTAAGGTAGATTCCTAATTTCTTCTCTCTCTTGGGTCAGTTCATTCCATATTCATTATCTAAAGATTTGTAGTTTGGGGAGTATTGTGCCCCATGATCAGGAGACATTAGTGCCAGTGTCCAACTTCCAAGAAATAAGCAAACATTAATTTACATAAAACATGTATACATGTGAATCTCCTATACTTTAGGTGTGGCTGGTTAGGTTTCAACCTGATAATACTAGTCAGTCCCAGTTTCATTGAATTATAATCCTTGAAATCTTTTTCTATGATTGAATTACTCATGTAATATTCAGCAAAATAGAGCTGTAGCAGATTTTTAGCTTATATTGTCACTAGAGAATTGATTTGTGTTTTCTATAACCTCTTTCTTATATGGATGCAAATAAGTCAGTATGGAAACACTCATCAACCCTTTCTGCTCTTTTTCCTCTACCATAAAAGATTAAGTTTGGATGGTACAATGTGGCCTGGGTAAATATTCTTGGGGTAAAAAAGAGAAAGGGAAGGTACCAAAAATATATTTTTTTATTCTTATAAAATTATGTTTCAGTTCATACTGTCCCTTATTACCTTATTCTGTGGACCCAATACACTATTATTCTGCAACCCAATACAATTAAATTTCTTGTGGTTAATTCTGAATAACTGAATGGTAAATGTATGTAACTTAATTAGGTGATATACTTGTGTTGATTTTTAAACAACTTTGTGGTCTACTGGGCAAGAGTTGGAATGACTAAATCCCAAAGAAATAAAGGAAATGACTAGCTGGTTCCATTTACTAATTGAGTAGTTATTTGCACAATTGGGCATTGAATAATCAATTGAATAACCATATTATTTTGAAAGAAGCTTCGATGAACCATCCTGAATAGGACCTAAACAGTATATAAAAGAACTTTCTCATTCACCCAGCTTTCCACTTTTAAATAGATTGTTCTTAAATATTGTTATTAAGGCAAAACTTCAACTAACAGACATGCTTGTTATGGCGTTCCAGATGTTTACATGCTCTTTGGTTGAAGTGATAAATCACACCAACACACACGGTAAGTCTTTCTGGAGCAATAATGAATTATATTTTGATTGGAATCTATTTAAACAAGTTTATGCTCTGTCAGGTTTGTATATTTCATTAAATACAAATAATTCATTACATATAAATAATTCTCTTTCAAAAGAACAAAAATTTGTGAGCAAATATTGAAATATTGTTAATTATGTTCATGCTAGAGTTTGTATGGGAGAGTATATATATCTATAATTTACTTTTAGTATATATCTATAATTTACTTTTAATTTATTTATACATCTATAATTTACTTTTAAATGCATCCAAAAGAAATAAGATGGACTAATAAATAGATGAATAGATAGATGGATGTTATAAAGCAAGTATGACAAACTCTTAATATGAATGTTAATCATAAATTTCTTAGCACTTGTATACCTAAAACTTTTTATTATAAAACAAAGTGGGAGGATACTGCATAATACTTCAGTACTGTTTAATTTGCTATTCTTACTTTAAAATGTATCATGACAACCCTGTGCTATTAGGTTTCTCTAAAATATAATAATTGTAATGTTCTATAGTACAGGTTTGTCTAAACAATTGTTACATATTTCAATTGATTATTCATTTATTACAAAACAATTTGAAAGTGACAGAGACATTCTCAGTCAGAAAAATGCCTTGCAAAAGAAATACCATTACTGTTCTCACACTCATAAGAAACAATATCTCATCCCAGAAATAAGATTTATCAGCGTATAAAAGAAGTTCTTGAAAATTAAAAACTTGAGAAGGAAAATGAAAACCTCCAAAGGAAGAATGAATTATAAAATTGAAGAATATCCCCAAATTTAGAGTGAAAATGCAGAGTTGCAAAAGAGTAAAGAAAAATTACAAGGGCTAATCAAGCCAAAATATGATGGCAACAAGTCCCAGGTAGAACAGAAAAAAAAAAAAAATGGAGTAGAGGCTCTTAGCCAAATATGACATAAATACAATAAAATAAAAACACTAAGTTTTTCATAGCTGTAAGAATAAGTTATCAGACTCAAACTGAGTGCCCAACACATGGATGAAAATAAAGTATTTTCACAACAAAGTATCTTGTCGTGGAATTTTAGAACACTTGAGATGAACAGGAGTTTGTAAATGACTAAGGAGATAGTTGCATGACTTTTTCCAGAAAAAAATGTTGTCAGGTTTCTCAAGATAACAAGAAGACAGAAGAACAATGTCTTCAAAATCCTGACAAATAAAGACTTTTAAGCGTAGAATTTCATACTCAGCCAAACTACCAAACAAGTGTGAGACTTGATAATAAACTTTGCAAATTATAAGTATATAATTCTATGTTGCTTTACAAGTGTGAACATTCATATAATCTCAACTCTGAACAAAGTATAAAATATTTTCAGCATCCTAGGACAGTTATCTATTTTGTAATTTCTTTGAACTTTGGAGAATATGGCTTTTGCCTAATTCATATGTAATTGTTAAGTTAAATAAGGTAAATTGTTATGAAAAAAAAAAAAAGCCCACAAAATCCTACCAAAAGTGAAAGTTTTACACTAGATAGCTAATATTTATGAAAGATTTCCCCTTACTGGGAGATCATTCTTTCACACTTTGTCATGCCTATTATATATAAACTTGCAAAGCCTGATGACTTAGCTCCTATCAGATTAATTTTTTCAAAGCTAGTTAAAAAAATAGAAAATGATGTAAATCTTTCAAAATTATTGCCATAAGCTAGTTCATTAATATTTCAAGTATAAGCAGTTTAAACATTTAATTACTGCCTCTTCTCCACTTATAGTTGTATTATATTTGTATATGTATATAAAACAGCTTTGCTAAAGTATGTAAAATAATTAGCATCCACTAGTAACAAATCAGACAGTGCACTTGTGTGTCTAATGATACCTACACACTCACTTTAAAGTAAAAACAGTACAAGACAAATTACTACAATTTTCTAAATTCTACTAGCAAATGACAACAGTATTTTTTAAAAACTTCTATCTTATTTCCTAGGATAAATTGTTATTTTAAAAAAGTTTTGATAAAGAGACTGAGCAAACAGAATAAATCAGCAAATTTTACATGCTAGAAAACCACATGACCTTCTTTGGTGACAACTTAGTTGGATTGACATCTATTTTCTTCTCCCATGCACTCCCATCATTCATATATAAATATACAAACTCCCCCCATTTTCTTCTTAAAGAAATGGATTTTTCCCTTGACTATGATCTATTGTTTTACCTCTCTGTACGGAAAATTGTCACTTTACTCTCAACAGAGCTTTCATCCATTTGGAGACGTTAGCTAATACTCCTCAGATAGTCGTAAATATTCCTCCAAGGAGTTGCAGGTAACCCGTGAACAGAAGTGCTGTATCTATCGCTCATTCTGGGAAGCAGATGCCCATAATTAGATTCATTTACTTCACCTGTTTTTTCTTAATTTTGAATTGAACTAGTATTGACTCTGATTATCTTCAGCCATTTAAAATAATTTGCCTGTTTAGGAAAAAAATTACTGTTATGGCAATCACAGTAAGCGCAACCACTTTGGAAATAATAGTTTTACTACCTGGGAACTCTATTTGATAATTCAAACAATAATATTTTCTGAAAAAAAATGTAGATAGGAATTAAGTACATGAGAAAATGGGGGAAATTAGCAGCATTAACGCTAGGATACTTGAAACTTCCTTCTCCAAGTTCTTTAAATGTCCTTCAGGCTTGACCTGAACACACGGTCCTTGATCCTCACAAGAATGCAGACTGCTAACCTTCACTGCACCCTGGACAATTACTCTCAAGAAATGTTCACAAAGTGAAATGGTGCCCACGTTATTTAAACATTTCCAAGTGATCTTGTCATTTAGACCTCTTTATATAATTATTAAAAATGTTTTAAAAGACTGAAAGACCAACGCTAAAATGTCAATCATTATCAGGTTTGTTTTTTTTTTTTAAAGTCTATAAGTGTTGGAAAAATATAATATTATGAGGTAAGGTTTACATCTTCCTCGATTGAGGTAAGGAAGATTTACATCTTTGTATCTTCCCTGGGAGTTGTAGATATTTTTAGCTATGGGCCCCCTTATATTTAACAAACATGGAAGTAACAGGTGAATTGTTTTCCTTAGATCAGAGTGTTAGATTGAGAGTGTTCTCTTGCTCAACGCTAGTTAATAGGAATTGAGCATCTTCCGTGTACCAGGTCAGATGGTGGGACCTGATATGATATTATTAATGTGGGTACAACTTATTGCAGTGCAGGGAGAAAATTTGCATAGTAATTTCAACCAGAGATTCAAGGGAAAGCCATAGCACTGTTTTCAGTTTCTATGAGCAAGTTGAAAAAGAAATAGCATATACTGCTGAAGAAAAGCAAGTGGTTGAGTCTCAAGAGCAAGGCAGGAGCAGATGAGAAGAGATGGAGCAGTAGGTGGCATTTTATTTTTAGATGATGCAGAGGTTTAAGGTGGGGTAACTGAATGAAGGGTAGGGTTGAACAGATACCCTTGGAATCAGGGAAGATGGAAAGACACCTGTGGGAATCAATCAGGTCTAGATGATGAGAATTTGAACTAGATCTGAACTTTGTTAGGAAAAGACATGATTTCAAACCAGGGTAGTTTTGTAGTCAATGGGATTGTCAGCTTCTTACTTTCTTTGCTTCTATTCTCTTTCCTCTTCAAGTCCTCTTTCCTGCCTTTCTTCTCTTGTTCCTCTGTTGGATAACCAACCCAGTCTTATAGGTTCACCATGGTTTAGCAGGCAAACTTGGAGATCTTGGATTTCTTTCTTGGGTTTTTAATCATAAAGAAACAATTACTCCAGTTTTCCTCCTTCTTCCCTTCCTTCCCTTCCACCTCCCTGCCAGGGTGATGCCCTCCTTTCATTGCCTCCTCCTATGCCCAGGTGTGCCTACTCATACCTGCACGCAACCACTAGGCCAGGCACATACACAATCATGGGGAGGGCACAATACCACAGGCGCTAGCCATACAACTATGGGTGGAAAGGCCTAAGTCACTCATTTACCCTTCACCCTCTCATTTTCTTTTTTGCATCTTCCCTTTGTTGAACCTTACATAAAGATTTAATTAAAAATTATTTAAAATAGTTATATATACTCATGGTACAGAACTCAAAATCAAAAAGGTGTATACTGAAAAAACTGTCTCCCTGTATCACTTGCTCCTCAATTGCTCGTTTCTCTTGCTGTGGAGTCAGTCACTGTTCCTTTGAAGCTTCCTGTGGATGTTTCAGATTTATTTCATGCATTTACGATTATACATTCTCACACTTGCAAAGACTTTTAAAAATAACTTGTGTGGAGATTTTGTGTACATACTTGACAGGTTAATTAGCATGCTAGCTGCACTAGATTAAAACCTTTTTAATTAATTTGATGGGTCATTCGATTATATAACTCTAAAAAAAAACAGACCTTTTATTACAAAGATGAGCTTGCCAAGTATATTCACATGAATACTCGCTCGTAGATGAGAAGTGTTAAATGAAACTATCTGAGCCCTCTCCTTTCTAGTGGACACAAAGATTGTTATTCTAGTATCTACTTAGAGTTTTTATTAATATTCTTAAAAAATAATAACTTCAGTGGATACTCATTAGCTTATTAAGAAACCTACTTAACAATATATGATCTGTGCAAGTAGGCCTCTATCCACTAAAAAGTTAGTGACATCAAAATAAATTTATTTATTTTTTTGTTTTAAAGCAAAGAAAAAAATCCTTACCCTTTTTCCATTGGTAGGTGGTTCTGTTTCCACTGTACATTCCAATTTCTATTTTCACCTTATGTACACTGCAGTGAAATCCTTACTGCAATAATTCCTGGAAGAGCAGAATATATGATGCTTTCATAAATAAATATTAGTGCATTAGTCTTCTCCCAGCCCAAGCCAGATTTTCCTGGCTGCTTATTTCCCCAGGTGGCCAGAAGAATACAATCTCTGATATAAAAATTTGGCAGCTCCACATACATATCTGATCAGAAGTCACGCTCTCACTTGCTTAGTTTCTTGTATTTCTTTTGGTGAAATATTGTGTAATGATTAATTGTTGAGCATAATAAAATAACCATTTATGTGATTAAAACCACCATGTCTTAGTTTAGGGCTGTATTTTATTTGCAAGGTAGTTTCCTTTAATACATCCCTGCTCAAGAAATATGTCTGTTAGATACATAAAAATTCAGACTGAAAATAATGATGATGATTATGCCAGATTCAACTTCTGGCTTTTTTTTGTTGGTGATATGATTTGCAGTTCTAACTGCTTAGAAACACATTGAGAGAATTAAAGAAAATATACATTCTTAAAGATATTAAGGACAAAATCGTTGAATTACTATATACTTTTCCTCCATTCGATGCTAACTAGCATATCCCAGAATACTATAGATTTCTTATATTTCAAGCAGAAGCAATCCAATTTACTGAATACCAAAGTAATGTTGTTATTTTACAAAAATCAGTTTGTTTTTAATATGCTGGGCCTGAAATTATATTATTAAACTATACATGCTATGCTGAATTATTTAATAACACATTTTATACCAATTCTCTAGAAAATAAGTTTATCTGTTTTATTCACTGCCTTATCCCCAGTTCAGAACATAGCATGGGCTCAATATATTTTTCTAAATGAACAAATATAGCATTACTATGATGCATATTTTAATTTTTTTTCATCCTATACTGCACATCTTTTTTCAACTTCGAGTTTTTCTTTGTTATAAAAACTGTAGCAATGGATAAAAAAAGATTGAAAAAAATGTTTGGCTTGATTAGCTTTTTATATTACAGTTGCATGAAACCTCATATAGAAAAATATTAACAATTTAATGGTTTCATTATTTTCCTTACCACATTTCCCTAGTCAAGTTGACTGTAAATCTAGTAAACTGCAGCTACTCCCTGGCTTCATGTGAGAATGTTTTCTTAAACTGAAAAGAGATAGCTAGATTCTTAAAGACAGAGAGAAGGACAGAGAGAGATAGATTGGTAAAGGGAGAGAGCTTGCTTATGTTAATAAGGCTGGCTTTATGGTCATTTTAATACAAAGTGCCCTACACTACTCTATATAGTTTATCATAAGCTAATGAAAGAGGTGCTTTAATTAGGAAGATAATAATTGATTTGAGGATGAGAAGGATTCCAAAAGGGAAGGGATCCAAACCATCACAGCTATACACATCAGCTGCCAAGTAAGAGGCTTATGGGACAGAGCAGAGAGCTAGCTAGTTGCATGACATTGCCATGACGGGCAATGAAAGGAGGTGACAGTGTCCTCCGTGAAAAAGCACATCTGAGTATTAAAATATCACAGGCTCATTCTGTGATTATGACATATGTGTATTAAGTCAATTTTTTCTCTTTTAATTCTCAGGAGCAAGAAAGATGATGTCAAATTTTGCAGTGAATCCCTAATATACTCTTATATTTATTGTCCACGTTATGGGTTTTTTCTTAAAGTTTGTGATAGGTTTTGATGTTCCTTAGGAAAATAAGGTCCAGTCATTCGTAAAAGGAGGAAAACAACCTGCTCTGAAAGAAATCTGGATGACCACTGGACTATCAAGTTGCTAATTGCTAGTAGAACTGTGCTTGCCTGGAATGAATAGATCGAAAAGGGATGCAAATATTACAGGTGACTATAAATCTGTGATGCAGCCTAGTTCTAAGATGCCTCTCTTTTTGAATTGAGTCATTCTTTGTGCTTTCTTTTTTTCTGTACCTAGAAAAACTATCTGGTTCAAGACAATAATACAATAAAAAGGCAGACTGCATATAAACAAGAATTCTACTTTTAAGAAGGAGGTACTGATTTTCATCTGCATCTTAGTTTTGTTTTCATTCGGAAGAATAAAGTTCTCTTTGGAACCAGGACTGCATTTCTAAAAATATGTCAGATGAAGAACACTAAGACAATGCCTCTTAAAATGTGGTTGATGGTCTGGTGCCTGTGCCTGAATTGTAATTATTGGGTTCAATAAGGTGAACATAGACATTGAAAACAAACTTTTGGAAATATAACAAAATGACACAATAAACATCTTGTCTGATCAACTTAATGGTAAAATGTTGACACATTTTATGTTTGTCTTTAATTTTTTAAATATAATTTTTGTATGAGTGTAAGTGCTGGTCTTTGGTGAAAGAGAAATTATAAGTAAATCTTTTGTTATGGAGAGTTTAACAGAAATGGAACCAAACTACTTTGAAAAAAATGTTTATATTATCCTTTCATACCTTCTTTTGAATAGGAAATATCTAGGACTTTGGGTCTTACAAATATTAGATTTTAAAATCTGTTTTCCTACAAGATATTTCTAGAATGGAATGAGTCCATCAAGATCAATAATTGCTAAAAAAAATTTTATCTTTTTTTTTGTATTAAAATACTCCAGCTTACTTTCTACACACTGGTCAAGCTATCCTCTTTGAAATTAGAATTCCTGGTTGTGGATCAATCTATCACCTAATTTAGCATCTTATTTTCAATAGTATCAATAGTTAATGCACCCTTTATTCTCATTCTCCAAAACGTTGTGATTTTTCTTAAATACTAATTTTATGCATTTTTTACTACTATACATAAAGTGTTTATTCTTTATTATTTTGAAGACAACTTTCTTCAGCTTTCTTCAGGATTCTACTTTTTGTCTTTAAGTGTTTCAACCATTTATATTCTTAAGTTTCTTCCTCTCCTCACCCTCCCCTTCCTCTTCCTCACCCCCTTATCTTTATTTCTTTCTCCCTTTTTTTTTTCCCTCTAGGGCCTTGCATAGCATCTTCCTTTCATCTTATATTCCTCACTCTACACCACACACACACACATGCACACACCAGTACACACTTTCTCTGGCTAAGCTATACATATTCTATATTTAAGTCTCAATTAGACATGTTCAAACTTTCTTTGGAAAACTTTCCTTGATACTATACCATAGATCTAGTTTAGGGGTTCTACTTTATACTGCCACAGCAAAGTGTATACTACTTTTCATAATACTTGCCACATTTTATTAGCCTTTTTAATCATACTTTTCTATTTTTTTACTTTTTATCCTCTATTAGCTTGTCAGGTCCATTAAGGCAAAAATTGGTTTTTGTCTGTTTTTTTTTTTTTTTTTTTTTTGAGACGAGGTCTTGCCATTTTTTTGCCTGTGAACTGCAGGCTTGCGTTGCCCGGGGTGCCACAGACTCAAGCAATCCCTATCCTCAACTTCCCAGGCGCTAGGATTACAGGTGCACGCTACCACACCCAGTTATTTTTTGGGGACTAGATCTCGCTATGTGCCCCCGGTGGCACTCGAACCGCGATCCCTGGCCCCAGCCGTGACTTCCTAGGCTGCCATCTGCAGAAATGTGCCACCATAAAAATTGTTTGTTTTGATTCTAATGTTCTTGGTACATAGTAAGCATTAATAATTATCCAATTCATGAATGCAGGAAGAAAAGAATAAGAAGATGCAAGCAGAATAAAGTCAACAGAGGCACAGGATATAGGCGATCAAAACTAAATATATGGCAAGTCCAGGAACTAAGAAATTATTATTAGAATAGTCAGCATATGTATCTCTTTAAGAATCACAGTTGTAACAGGATCAAGACCAAAGAACAAAATACGTGGTTCCTGTTTGTATTTGCCCATTTATTTGTTCATTTGGCTTGGTCAAAGGAAAATTCCTTGGGTCTACTTCTCTCTAAAAGGACCATTTTAGCAGCAGAATCCGTGCATTCCCTCAACACAAGTAACCTGATGGAGCATGTTAGCAAATAGGAACATGATTTATTCATACTCGTTTGTAACATCTTGATTGAGAAAATTAAATTGTTCTATAGATGCTTCCTTGATACACTCTGGGACCTTTTCAATTTCTTCACTGTTTTCCCCTTGTTAATTTTTCTTGTTTTGTTTAAAAGGCTATAGGAAAGTAAGCAATATTCTGCTCCTTTGGCAAATAATTGATCACTTGGCCTCTTAGACTCCTTCATGGAGTGTGTATCCACAGGTTTACTTAGCATCCTGAGTGGGATGATGGAATTAGAGAGTGATTTCTTATTGGAAATCATGCAAAAAGAAAAGAGAGAGAGCACACATGAGCAAGTGAGACAGAGGGAGAACAAATGCTTCTTATTTTGGCCACGGTGCAAGATGAAACAGATGACCAGCAAAAGGTACTATCCAACATTAACTTTTTAAAATGTTTTATTTATCTTCATTATCTCGGGGGTGTGTGTTTTTTAATTCATCATTCCTGATTCTGTTTACATAAGCAGTAATATTAATCATATATGTGAATCAGAAAAGGAACACTAGTGGATTTTAAAAAATCATTGATATATAATTGACATATAATGTATTCATTTTGTATGTTCAACATGATTTGATTTGTGCATATAATACAAAATATTTTTACCCCCATAAGGAAATCTGCTAAATATATCCTTTTTTATCTATGTTTTATCTGAGATTCTTTTTTTATACTTATTTTTAATATAAAATTTATTCTGGTTAACAATTTAGGCCATAGACATGTACATAAAAATTTCATAAAAGGGATCAGTATGTGGGGGGGGGGATGAGGAGGTCTGAGATTCATGAAAATAGTTCTGAAGGGTCATCCTGTGTTAAAGTATATCCCATTTATATTATATTTCTCCTAAAGTAAACTCTTCAACATTTAGCCTATACTAGTTGATTCTCAGAGATCTCATAACAAATTAGAATTGCAAGAGAGACACTGCCTCTCTGAGAACATATCTGTGTTGATATTTTCTGTTTATTGTTCATTACAGATTCTGTATTACAATAATGTTGAATAACTGTGTCAGACTTTACAGGTTGCAGACCCAAACTATGTATTATTTGGGACTATAGACTAAAATATTTGCTGATCCCTGTTCTAGACAACATTAGGGAAAGTCCTTATATTTCTTCACACTGAAGTTAACCTCCACATTCACTTGTTTCATTTAAGAGAAGGGAGAACTTGCAGAAATTTTAGAGCATTATGGGTGTAGATAGTTGATCTCTGTTAATCAGGACCAGGATGAAAGAATAACTGCTGCCTCAACCACCCAGGCTGGATGTAGCCATGATCCCATATCATTTCTCTGTCTTTTCCAAAGTTCTGCCTGAGACACAGATGTTTTTCTTGTAGGGTACCTCTAACAGGAATGTTTCCTTTAAGCTTGGGCTTCATCTTTTTCCCTAGGCAGATTTCACTTTATAACTTGGTTGCATACATTTGTCTGCTGGTTTGGTTTAGGTACATTCTATCTTCTTTCAGCTCTTTTGCCTTCCATTGCAAAAGAGCTCTTTATTCTCAAGACTTGCTCTTTATTCTCAAGACTTAAACATTACTAACTTTCCAACCTCTGGTACTTAGATTCCCATCACAAACTTCTTTTCCTGTTCTGTTCCTTGGTCAAACAAGGAGAATAAAGAAATTAGATATAGCATTTTGATGTATTTATATGGTCATTGGGTGAAAATCATAGGAAACAGAATTGCTTGATCTTTATGAGAGCAAGAGTAGAAAGTTAGGACTGATAAATTCTTAAATTTCAAAATGATGTTCTCTATGGAAAAGTAATTGTTCTATATCATAGAGACAGATGTAAAGAAAAACTTGGTAAACATGAAGATTGGGATGAGACAGCAGGAAAAAAAATATATCATGGCATACGATTTCAAGTTGGAAGAATTTTTTGTCCAAATAATCAATAAGTTGGGATAGTGAAGTAGATAAGGTAGATACTGAAATTGGGAGCAAAGATTTCCTTGAACTGTATGATTCAAGTAGTAGCTCTAGTGTTATTTTTACTGAGAAATGACTACAGGCAAAGCAGAAGAGTCATACTTCACAACATTTAAAAGAAACAAATATCATAAAGGATACAATTTTGCAAGAAAATTATTTAGTCATTTACTTTAAACAAATCTGACCTTTAGGTTACACTAAGAAGGATTTTTTTTTTACTCTAACATAATTTTAAAAAATCTGTACTTTTTCACATACTGTTTTGGTGTAAGCTTTATATTCTAGTGCTTAATGCAAGTGAACCATGTTTGTTTTGAGGTAAGAACCTAAGATTTCTTTTTGATATTTTCAAGTAGCTTTTCTGATCCCTTTATCACCTCATTATTATTCACAAATTTTAAATAAAGATCTTAGAGTATTTCTAATTCTCTGTATCATTCATGGAGTCTATACAGATCCACAGGCCTGTATGAAACCTTATTTATGCCCTCAATACTCAGTTTACATTATGAGACAGCATATTTTACTGTCTGTTACCGCATGTCTTTATTCATCTTTTTGCTCAGAAGACTCCTATTTATTGTCCTATCTATTTTCTTGATGACCAACTTTACAATACATTGTAATCCAATTTTGTAAGACATACATACATATTTTATGTAAACATTGCATGCATTATTTATAAATTCTTTGAAAAAATTCTTGTAGGCAAAAACCAAATTGATAGTGTTGGCTCTCTCAAAAAGAAGGAAGGTGGGTCATGGAATTAATGGAATGTGGTTATAGCAATCACAGAGGGCATCATTTCACATAGATTCAAGGAAATACAGGAGTAACCTTTTGTACAGAATCTGAAAACACATAGGAATCAGTGAAGAAGGAAAAGTGAATATTTTAAGTAGAAGTAAAAATCATATGCAAAATGATATATTTTCAGTTCATTGCTAGCTATTCAGGAGAAGTAACCTTTATGAATGTCTAAAAGCTTTGATTGGATGTTTGTGCAGGAGAATATGAAAGTTAATTTTGTGTAAATTAAGAGCTTGAATTTTTTGGTGATAGCTTAGTTAAATAATTGAAAACTTTAAACAAGTACAATGTCATATAATCAAATTTTCATCTTTAAAATGCTACTTTAACATCCATGTGGAGGTTTGAAGGGATCATCTAGTACATTAGAGAATTCATATGTAGATCATATAAACTTCGATCCTCATTGGTCTAACCTCCTTGTGAGGTCATAGTCAAATAAACACAAGTTTTACAGTGAAGAACACTTAAATGTAATACAAGACTTTATTAGAATTTCAGGGATAGTGTTAAGATTCTTTTTTAAAAATCCACATTTCCTGCAAACCTTAGAATTACACCCTAAACCTTCTTCCATCCTTAATTCATGTGTAAACTCTAGGAGTCTTTCATTCTTCTCCTCACCTTTCAGGATTTGCTTGTTGTCCCCACTATCTTTTCTTTCCTGGGTCCTGTTTGTGGTTATTTCTAATTCTCAATTCTTGGAATTGATATCACTATGTCCATAGCAGTCCTGAAGCATTTCTTTCAAAGCAGCAGAGGACATACTTACTCATAAATGCAAATACTTACTCATAAATCATTTATCTTTGTTAAGCAGGATAATATGACTAGATGCTAACCTCACATAGGGATCATAAAGATAGAGAGAAAGAAATGGCTACAAATGTGATACTGAGAAATAGAGTGTCAGAAATTGGATACTGAGGAGAAAAGAGTAGAGGTGATCTAGAAATACCTCTCATGTTTCTAGCTAGGAAAACAGTATAATTAGGGGTGAAGCTGTTAACTAACATATCACAGGAAGAGTTTGAGGATATGTAATGAATTCAGCTTGGAAAAGGTTGACTTTGAAGTGTCTTAGGTTACAACCCAAGAAGAACTCTCCAGAAACAGATAGATAAATGAGAAAATAAAAGTGGGTCTTAGAAGAGGAGTAACCATGAGATTACTCATTATAAAGGTGATAGTTTAAACAGAAAACGGGACTCAGTTTTTACCACAAAATGCTAAAGACAAAATGAGAGAGAAGACAAAGAGTTTCCAAAAGACTGTAAAAGTTAGAACAGAGAAATAGAAGGATAAGAGGAGGTGAGGAAGGAAAATGTCTCCTGGAGCAGGTGTCAGGCATGACAGAGAAATTGAGAAACATGAACTGAGAATGAGAAGTAATCAGAACCAGACTCTAAAATATTCCATTGCATTGAAAAATCCCTAGTAAGAATGCTTCATTGAAGATGGTGACTAGAGGTTGGTTGGCGCAGCAGTACGTATTATTCTTTCAATAATCTTATTGATGAAAGAGAGAGATTAATTACAAGTTTATTATCCTACATGTAAATTGACTCTAATTCCTAGGTAAAGAAAGCTATATAGATGAACAGACTTTTTTCAAGAGGACTAAAATGGAAGTTTCAACTTAAGGGAGGATAGGGTTGAGAAGAGTAAATAGATTAATGGATATCTAGGTGAAGTGCTTGAAAGGTCAAGGGAATTTCTTTACAGTAAAATAAAGGGTCTGGTGGGATAAGGAAAGTTTCTATTGAGTAAACAACTACATGGGCTAAACCTACTGTGTGTCAGGAAATGTAGGGTAGCAGGAAGCAAAGAAAAGATATCATTGTTCCTACAGTTAAGTAGATAATCATGCAGTAGAGATATTTGGTGATCATATTTTAGTAAATGCCTACCGTGTGCTAGAAGATTCTTCCTTAGGCACTGAAGGTACAGTGGGGATATAAAGCAAATTCTAGGCTCTCTCTTCTGAGAGATCAATTTCAGTGAAGGCAAATATGCAAACAAAGAAGTTCTTAAGCCACTTAAAGAGTTACAATAACTTACATGCTCTATGAACTGGCACTTTCCTGTAATTTTTGCTTCTATTAAACTCTACAAAAGAGAGGAAAATGGAATTGTCAATTCTATGGAGCAAAGTATCTGGAAGGAGAGGAATTGTCAATTCTATGGAGCAAAGTATCTGGAAGGAGGCAGTTGGAGATTCTCCTTTGAAGAGAACAGAATGATGGCTGGAAAGAGTAGTGGGTGTTCACCAGCGGAACACATTAAGAAAAGCTCCAGAAGCAGAAGGAGAGATGTGAGCAGAGACCAGGAGACTGGCAGGAACATGGAGTAGGAATGGGAAGGTGAGTCATAGGTGAGGAAACACTATGTGGAGGATTGGGATGTGACAGGACATCCGACTGCTGGAGCGGGCATGTTGGATGGAGGCCAAGGATGGCTTGACTGAAAAGCTCTGTGGGATTAAGTGGCCCCAGGGTTCTGAAGGAGCCTGGCCTAGAGTGCTGTTCACCCTGGCACAAAGAGAGGCACTGGCAATTGCTACAGGCTATGACCAGTCCAGTCAGCAGGCTTGGTCAGGGTTCCAAAATGGATGCTTGGAAAAAAGTATTTCATGCTTGTGTTGAGCTTGGCCCAGCTTGGCTGGGAGGTCAGTGAGAAGTGAGAGCTCAGGCTGATTGGAAACGCATGGGAAGTGAAAGATTCCACTGCGTCTTGTGGATGCACAGTTATGTGGACACATGTGGGCCGACACTCCTCTACGTCCTCTGCAGGTAACAGTACCCTGAGCAGGCGAGTCTTATTTCCTAAGAGGTTCAGTTCTTGTTCCACACGAAAGGGGTCAGAATGAATGAAGCCCTGAAGTCCTTTCCACCACTGAAACTCTAAGAATCTTATTTGCTGGTAAACCTTCTTGATAGAAGAATTTTTAAACGATTCCCTTCTCACAAAACAAAACCTTTTAGCAAAGGACCACATAACAAAGATGTGATCAATATGTAATCAATTCGTTTCCATTCTGCATATTAAAGGGTAACCAGTCATTATAAACTCCTTGCAAATAAGACAAATCATATGTGCATCATCAGGTTTTTTTTTTTCTTTATGTGTTGCATTGATTGCTACAAATGCTTCCAAGTTTTCACTCTTTCTGATGTTTCAGCTGATAAGTCATCAGGTAGATTAACCTGCAGCCGAAGATTTGGCCAATGAAAGCAGGGGGCACTGAGCAAAGGAAATATTTTAATAAAGCTTTTCAAATTTAAGACTTTCTCTTGCCCTCCAAATCAATCACAGTTGAGTTCAAATAAAGAACAGCATCAGCAGAAAATGTGGCAGATGCTAAGATGACAGGAACACCAGCTTCTTTGAATTTATCCACAGGTATGCCCTTAATCTATGAGTTGGGAGGAAGGATTTTGTCATTTTCTCAAACTTAGAGTAATTTTTAGTGAGTTCCCCTTCTGAAGCTCTAACTTTCCTTTGACCCAATATGATTCTCTTTTTATGAATGTTTACCCTCCTTCCGTCTGAGAGTCTGTTATGATTTCCTTCCTAGGCTCTCCATGCCTTTGCAGTTCATCCTGGTACTAACCGAAAATGAACTCAAATCCTCAGTCAGGGTGGCCCTGGACAATGCCCTCTTTCAGAAAACCCAACTATCTCAGCTTGTTGGCACTACCATTTGTCCTTTTCCTTTGTTTACAGTCTTGGAGAGCAGATTTCCAATCCAGGGCACAGTACTTCTGTCCAAATCAATTTGTACTAATTTTTCAAGTCAGATAGCACGAAGCACCGCAGCCAATGAATTACAGAGGTCCAGGCAGATTACATCTACATTTCCCTTCATCCAGAGATTTGGTAATTAGATTTTTAAGAAGTGACGGTGGGGTGCAGCGGTTGGGAGGGCGATCGAGTTTCTCTGGCGCGTTCTGCCTGCACTGTCTCGCCGCTTAGTGAAAATTCATGTGTGGAAGTATTGACGCAGGCGCAAGCTTAATACCTATGATAAGCTGGAGGATTTTTTAATGGAATGAGACGCCAGCTGCTCCTCACATTCCTCACACCATATTGTCTAATGAAGCGGTCCCTTTTGCAGCAGCTCCAGCCAGGAATCTTTGAGTCATGTTTGATCCTCTTTTATCCTTTGATCAACATTTGATCTGTGGCATGAAGCCAGACTGAGAGTCCATCAGACTCTCGCGCTCTGCCTTCCTCCAACCCCACCCCCCCCTCTCCCCCGGCCTCGGTTATTAACGCCCTCACGGCTCTGAACTCATTTCTAACCAGCTGCACCTCTGTCATTCTTTATTCTTTGGGCGAAGGTAGTCACTCAGCTGTTTCAAATTGTTTTCACATCAGCTGGTCAAGTCGACCCTGGTGCTACGGGCATAGGCACTTGACGTCCTTCAAGCGTGTTGTTCCAGGAGCGTTGATTCACGTTACCCGCAGTCCTTCTTGAGAGCGCAGCTCCCTGGAACTCATGGCCAGCTTTTAAAAATATTGGCTGGGTTAATAATGTCAAAAATTCAGCAGATTTTGGGTGTGGTGATGGCGAAGAAATGGTGGTCAGGGGAGAAATTGTGAAACCCTTGCCTGTATTAGCTAAGGCCTCTTGGACTCTAACAATTTTTCATTGTTCCCTGCTACATGGAAACAAAGACAGTTCTAGTCTAGGTTCCTAAATGTGCCACTGTTTTCTTACCATTCCTTTTATTTACCAGTTGGTGTATTTTTTTAATGTATATATATATCACCCTGTTGCAAAACTCTCAAAAAGCTAAAACAGTGCTGAGAATAAAAGATTATAAATGTTATATTCAACTGTTTGCATCCATTGGAATGTATGCTGCCTTCTCCAATGAAAATGGTCCCTGGTTTTAAAGTTGACTTATTTCTACAATGGTTTGCCCTTCTATGACTGTATGGACTTTGCACTGCACAGCCTGCTCAAATCTCTGGCCCCCAAATGGATTTTATAGTATTTGACCTTTTAATCTAACAAATCAGGCCCTTCTGTAATTAAATTAAACTTTTCATGGGATGAACCCAACTATCAAATGTCACTTTATCTTCAGCAGCAGAAGCTGAACCAGAAACATCAGACACTGTAGACAAGAAAGAGTCAAAACAGATCATTAACACCAGACTAAATGCCTTTAGACTGTTTTACAATGACTTTATGCTTAGCTGTTGAAAATAAGCTGTCAAAAACGATGTTGCTGTCTGTTCAAAGAATATAAAGTAATATGCCAAATACACTTGCTTTGAACAACTGTCTAGAGCAACTCTGGAAATAGATTACCAATTTCACATGGACATATGAGTGCTAGAATGAATGGAATTGCTGTTTTGGGCACAGGAAGCACTAAATGCAGACATGCTATTCATAAGACTGGCCTCTGCTACTAAGAGCCAATGGAAAACGAGAAAGAACCAGTGTTCTCTAAGCATGGGCTGGGCAGGACAGGGGGTGGGTGGGAGGCAAGCATCCCCTTTGCCCCCCAGGAGTCTTCATGCTTACTCTGGGTTCTCTCTGGCATTTCCTCTCTACATTCCCTTTCTAGTATTCTCTCCCCTTGGGATAATGTTGCCCTTTCATCAACTCCCTCCTAGGCCAGTGTGTGCCCACTCACACATTCACACACCCACTGGACCCAGGTATGTACACTCATGGTGAGGGTGCAGTACCACAGATTCTGGTCATAGAGGCTAATGGAGGAAGGGCATGAAAATCCTTGATAATTCATTTACCCTACAACCTATATACAGAATGAAAAGAAGTATTAGAAGACAGAATTCAAACTGCCATGTCATACTAAGATGTATCTTAACTTCCTCAAATACTTTTAAATGCATTTAAATTTTTCAAAGCATGTGAGTAATAGAGTCCAATTTTAATCTTTAAACTTCAAAAGTAAGTGCTGTCTTTTTCTAGACACCAAAAGAAATTTAAACATATCTGATAAAGCCAGCAAAAAACCTGAGTGAAATCATTAAAGTGTATCACCTTTGTGTTTCCTGGAGATTTGTTTTGTGGTCAGTAGTTGCTGGAGGAGTATTTACTGTAGGAAGATATATGTGCTGTTCTGGGAAATCAGGTGGGAGATAGAAGTGCCTGGTTACTAAGAACAGTAAAGAGGTGTTATACGGAAAGCACCTAACATATTGCCGGGTGCATCAGTCAATGCCTTTTCTACTACATAAACCCATTTAACCTAAGTGATATCAGGTATTGCTTTGCACGTACCACAAGCCATCTGAGCTCTTCAGTTTAAATTGTTTGCTGAGCTTGGTGAGCAACTTCTTCCTCAAAGCTTAAGGAAACATAGATTTGCTCTGATGGGACCAAATGCAGATTTCCATTACTATTTCTCCTAAATCACAAGAATGTGCTATTACAGAGAGATCTCTGCTTTAAGTCCCCTTGTTTTTTAATCCAATCCATAGAAGATGGGGCTTCACATCTCTTTCAATCTAATTTCATTATCTGTCAAATGGAATAATACTACCAACTTCATAGGGTTGTCATGAGAATCAAATGAATTCATCTTCTGTAAAATATATATCAAATTGGCCATTTCATAGCAGACATTCACTAAATATAATTCCCTTCTTCCTCCCCCCTCTTTTTTTTTGAGCAAGCTAGCAAGAGCTAGATAGGGTATCAAGATTCCAGTTGAACAGGAAGAAGCAACAACAAGGGTAAAACTACAGGCGTAACAACAGGAGTAAAACAACACAACTGTGGAGAGAGCACACCAGGGGGACTCCAGGACAATCTCTAGGCCTGCCAATAGTTCACATTAACAGCAACAAAATTTACTTCAGATCACATCCTCGTATGGCTACCTTTTCCCTGTAAGGTTGGTAAAGGTTTTCATCAATGGTACTCAAATGCTGGTGCAAGTATCATAATCACCTGCTGAACTTTAGAAAACCTATAAATGTCCATGTCCCATCTCTCTACTACAAATCTGGGTCTCTGTGTTCTTTCTTGGATCTCCAGGTGATTCTGATAATCATCAACATTTGTAATGAACATGCGCGTTCATGTGTCCTTTTGAATTAATGTTTTCATGTCCTCTGGGTAGATTCCTAGTAGTGGGATTGCTGGGTCGAATGGCAAGTCCACTTTCAATTGTTTGAGGGTCCTCCACAGATTCTTCCATAGTGGCTGGACCAGTTTGCACTCCCACCAGCAGTGTAAGAGAGTTCCTTTTTCTCCACATCCGTGCCAACATTTGTTGTTGTCCATTTTTATATGGACCATTCTTACTGGTGTAAGATGGTATCTCAAGAGGACACATGTACTCTTGCGCATGTTCATTGCAGCCCTGTTTACAACTGCCAAGAATTGGAAACAAACCAAATGCCCCCAAACAGATAATTGGCTAAAAAATATGTGGTACATATACACAATGTAATACTATGCATCTATCAAGAAGGTCAAACACATGTCATTTGCAGCAACCTGGATGGAACTAGAAAGACTAATATTAGCAGAAATAAGTAAAAAAGAAAAAGAGAAGTACAGGATGGTCTCACTTATATGATGGATATAGGGAAAAACAAACAAGAATGAAAACAACCAATGGGACTGAACCATGGAGTGAGAGAGGAGGAGGGGGAAGAAGTTGGGGGAGGTAAAGAGCACAAAAGATCAGGATGGTTAACAAATGTTAGTGAAGTGGGAAAGCCCCAGGGTACACAATAATGAACTAATGTAAAATAAATATAAATATATACATTTATATACAAAAAAATAAAAAACAAACCAAAAGACATTTACCAGATATTGGAAGAGACCAACGGGCCAAACAATGAACAACTGAACATCAACTTAACCAACCAACAAATCACAGAAAAATGGGAGATGGAGTGACTGAAGGGGAGATACGGAGGGAGGAGGAGGGATCAATTAATGCACAAATGTGACAAATCAATAGGATGAATTTTTTAAATAAAATAAATAAATAAAAAGAAGATGATCTAAAAAAAAAATCACCACCATTTGTGAACCATTGATAAAGGTTATAGATTAGCAGTAGGCATACCTGCAGTCCATCCTCTGGAGGAGAGAATTCTATTATGACTCCAATTTTCTAACAACAACTTCTTTGCCTTCTATCTGAAGTGTCTCCTCTGATGCCAAAGATTGTGGCTGGAGTGAGTTCTATTAGGATAATGCTTGGCCAGTGAGGGATATATGCCAATGAATCAATATTCCCTGTCCATTCTCAGGTAGACATTCTGGAAGGCACTTGGTGAACTCCTCAGGAGATCCCTGTGGAATAATACATCATTTTCCACAACAATCTTCTTGAAATCACACTCCCATATTGAATTTCCTCCTTAACTGTTCCGTATTTCTTGTAACTTCATTCCTGTTTCCTGGAATCATTTCCCAAATGATACTTAGCCTGCAGATCCTTAGCCCAAGGGCTACTTCTGGGAAAACTCAAATGAAGGCATTAACACAGTGGCTAAAGCATGTGCTGGAAAGAGTGTGATGTCTGTGGTCCAAGTGGGAATCTTACAGCATATGCAACCGGCAAGCAAATCCAAGATGAGTGGTGCTGCGTAAGGCAAGGATTTTTTCTGGTGATTGTTCAGAAGTGTTCCCAGTGCCTTTCCATGGAAAAGAGAAGGAAGCACAAAACTGAGCCAAGTTTGCAGTGTCCAGAGAGGAGAATTGGCCAGGCTCTGGATTCTTTTACACAAATGTCAGCAAAAACAAAGGCAGCACCTGGAAATAAGAGACTGTGATGTAGTATTTGGAGAAACCCAGGAAGTACATTCCTGGAACAGAAATGATCTTGACCAAATTGCAGAAAATATTTAACCTTGTCAAAAGAGAGGCTAGACTTCTGAAAGGTAATCTTTAGGTTGTTGGGATAGCCAGCCCTAACCTGAGTGTCTGCTTACATGGAGGCCTTGGGCCCTGCTAAAAGTGCTAAAATGGGGTTAGGGCGGAGAGCCTTGGACAAAGTGTTATCACTCCTATCACTTGGAGGAGGTGGAGGCAAGTTAGCACTGTGAAAAGGCAATCATTTCTATGTGTTTGTGTGCCCCCAAAACAGTTGGGCACATGGAGGTTTCAGTGAGCTACCCATCTAGTAGAACTCTGTATATAAACATTGCCAGGAGTAGCAGCCACTGCTCATATCGCTCCCCCAGAGGGAAGGAGAAGTCTGCACCTTGGTATCTCCTAGCATTGTTTTCTGTGACTTTCTTCTCTGTTTCTTTCTGCAGCTAGAATCAGTATCATGGGTATAACAGCATTTTTGAGTTCTGAGAGTTAGTCTGCAAATTGTCAAGCCTGAGTGTGCTCTTGGAGACACCTAGATTTAGAATTGATGTCAGAAGTGAGGATGATTATGGAGACCACCAACTTTTTAAAGGAATTAATAAAAAGAAGAGAATACAGGCTTGGAAACAAATGCTAATAATGAAATATATCCATCACCTTATTTTCTACAAGGTAGAAATATCTTATGATCTTTTAAAAAGTAGGTGCCACATTTCATTTGATTTAATAAATCAGAATTCAGGTTATGAATGATTGACATCTTTCAACAGTTCTAATTTAAGCAAAGTTGGCTGGTGTTAAAATAAATATGACCATGCTTTTTGAATTCTGTTTCAAGTAATTATTTTTACTATTTTCAATTCTAAAGACATCATTGAAATTGAGGCTAGGCAGCATTAGCTATACCCAACTTTTCAAAAAAGTGTTGATTGCCAACTCACAACCTGCAGAAGATTGATTTTATATTTAGATTATATAAGTGGCTATATGAGTAAATTCAATTACAATGAAAATTCAGTAACTATCCCAGATAGAAGAGTTTTCACTGATGTTTAAGTTTCTGTCGCCAGTTTGTTTAAAGACAAAGGTCAATGATCAGCTAGCAAAACCACCTGAATATTTTGTTCTTTCCTACGTCAAGTTCTTAAGGGTATCTGCATAAAAATATTACATTTAACATGGTTTATATGTAATACCATAAAAGAGTATTTAAGTCTTTATGTATTCTAAAAAGATGATCTATAAGATTGGATATATTTAAAAGTCAACACAGTGAAGACATAGCAGCAAGTTAAAATTCATTTTTGAATTAAATCATACTAAGCTGTAATTTGGGGATTTTTAAAATAGGTATTCAAAATGTATAAAATTGTGAGGATGTTTTATATACATGATTGGTAATGGTTTCAGAAACTCTGAAAAGATTAAGGTAGAATAATTATACCATTAGCACAGATTTATAAATGATGCCATCATTAGAGTTAAGGTAAAATTTGAGAAAAAACCCACACATTTGAAATGGTAGACAGTTCCTATAATGGTTCCCAGTGCTATCTACTTTCTGGTATTCACACCCCTTTTGTTTCCTTTCCCTGAGTTTGCTGGACCTAGTGACTTACTGTTGAGGTATGTTATTCCCAAGAATAGGTTGTAAAGGATAATGACTTCCCTTTTGCTTGCATTCATCCTCGATCTCTCTTTTTGCACATTTTGGAACCCAATTGCCATGTTCAGAGTCACCTGTGGAGAGACCCACAAAGACAACCTCCAGCTAATGACCTGCAGAGAACTGAGACCTCTCGTCCAATAACCAGTCAGGAATAGAATCCTACCTACCATCACAGAAGTTTGGAAGTAGACCACTCTCAGTTGAAATTGAGATGAATGCCATTTTCTTCTTGAGGAACTAAAATTGAGGCTGTAAGCCATCATATTTTGGGGTAATTCATTATACAGCAATAAACAATAAATATATCCAGGCTTAAATTTTAGTTTTACTCCTTTGTGGTGGTGTGATTGTTTAATACTTATTACAGTGTTGTGTGCTTTGATTTAGTGGCTAACAGTAGTGTCATACAAGGATATTATGATAAACTATACAACAAATTAATCCTTAGTAGGACTACATAGCAAGAATCAATGCAATGTAACTGCTATTGACATAGGCCAAAAACTATCAAGTTGCTTTGTTCAAGGTTATTTTGTCATTATCTATATAATGATATAGATTGACAGTTGACCTTCAACCAAGTGATGCCACTCAGGGATGTCAATTCACTTAGTCACAATTCCCAAGAACCCATTGATGACATTGAAGACTTATTGTGTAAGTGGTAGTAACCAGGAGGGCAGTGGCAGTGAAGTCATCCATCAAGCTTAGACTGAGTCACTTCTCTGCTGGAGGTGTCACTTGGGACTAGCATTTGATCTGATATCATCTAAACAATAATTCAGAGAATTAAAGAACACATATGTGCGTGTGCGCGCACACACACACAACTTTGCTGCAATTCTGTTTAGCTTCCAATTTAGCACCAAAATGTTTAAAGCAACAAAATGTTGTAAAAGTTGACAAATAAAATGATTTCTTAGGATGGAAGCATTCCATTTTGAAATTAGAGAGCAGTGGAGGTTATAATTGTTTGTAATTGGGAGATACATAAAATGAACTTAATATTCTCTCTCTGCTTAGTTTTGCACTGTGGACTATGTAGACATTCAAAAAAATGTTAAATAGGATTGGTGTTTGTCACAAAAGCAAATAAAATCAATTTATTATATTTAACACACTTTCTAATATAGTAAATAAAATATTGACTATTAAAATTTGCAGCTATAATTACTACACATTAAGCAAAAAAAGAAATTCTTTGGTTTTTCATGTAAGTCAAACCATAGAGTCCCAAAGTATATTTACCCTCATGTCCTTTTTCTAGCTATTTCTCTTTCCATTATGCATCTTCCTGTGAAATTTTTTAAAAAGCTAAGTCATACATTTGGGAGAAATGTACATGGGCAAAATTAAGGGACTGTTAGGTTCATGTCCCTCCAACAATATTTGATTTGATTTGGGGGTTCCAGAGTTCCACAAACTTCTCTATTGTGTCTTCTGAGGACATGATTGACTGGCAACTCTTGACTGAGTAATTTGTATTCTCTTTCCAGCCAACTGTAATAACATCAACTTGAAGTGATAAGGATACTGCTAAATTTACTTTAATTAATGTCAGGTCCCTGAGTAATAAATCACAATTAATTCTTTAGTTTGGTTTTTTGGAAATGGCCTAGTCTTTTTGGCTGTCACTGAAACTTGGCTGAGAAAGTCTCCCACTTGTAGAGGCCTGTCTGATCAATCATTTTCTTCACCGTTCTTACTTTTTCAAGGTGAGATTTTATCTGGGCTAAAGGCTTGTAAAATTACTCTCATTTTCTTAACTAGAATCCCAACAAGACCTTCTTAACATTGCCAGCACTTAATTTGAATTGCACCTATCAGGAGAATTATTAGCTGCTTTATTTTAGCAATTTTCGTGCATTAATGTGGTTTTTATTTCAGAAAAGCGCCCAAAGAGGAGACTCCATGACATAACATAGATTTTGGAAACAGAAAATATCTACATGATAGAGAAGAACTATATTTTGTCAACTTTACTTTTTGACATTTTCTGGCGATGGTAGTAGGATATGAAACTGCTTTCTCTCCTGACCCTATAATTTAAAGTTCCATGTGTTTAGAAAGGCTGTGTGCATGTATGTGTATGTACATGATGTGTATGTCTGTGTATTTGAAATTTTTATGTCCTTTTTGAATTACTCTTGTGCTAGTTGGTGAGTCCTAGTCTGGGCTTGAAATAATTCCCTTTTCAACTTTGGATCATTGATCATCTTTATTTTAAGGGTTGTGCTTCTACAGCACACCTTTCTCTGTTCAATTTTGTTTTATATATCATGCTTCTTTTAGGTGCCTTTTTTTTTTTTTAGCCTATGTGTATAATACACAGGTAATACAGTTGGTTTATTACCTGTAAAATCTTGGCTTGATATGATATATATGATATATAACTGTGCTTCCCTGATATTTAGCATAAGTCATTTTATGTTTGTTATATTTAAAAGATACTACCAAAGTGTATTATTGGTGATTTAATTGTGAATATTGTGAATGTTGGAGTCATTTTAGTAGCTGCAATCGTAGTGGTTCTTCAGATTTTCCAAGAAATGGTGTATGACCTGAGGTAAAAAGGAGACTATGCTTTCATAATATGTTATGTTGTAATGTGATGAATATGCTAAACCCCCATGTTAGGAATTTAGCCAAGCTATTGAGTCAGTTTTCAATTAGTGGGGGTGGGGGAGAAAGGTAGGGGGCAAAAGAGAACTGGACTGAGTTAGAGAGCCAGATGCTGACATTTGGCACGCATCACACACAATTCACTGAACCTTATTTTTACTTCCAGTAATTTGATGAGAGGTAGATGACTGAACTAGAGAGATTTTTGGTCCTTCTAATGTGAACATTCTGCGAAGAATCCTTAATACCCACCCATATCAGGTGAATTTATTTCAGAAAAAGCAGGAGCAAAGTCAAGGTATAAAATTCAGTAAGTATAGAATTCAGTTGATGATTTTTGTAATAATGTCTGGTATGTAAGACTAGTTTTGAAAAAAGTAGTAATTATTTAGCTGTGTTATTATCTGTATATTACTGTGATCTATGAATTTAGATGACATTTTCTAATTTATCATGGGAAATTTAGAATTAGTTATTCTGTTTTATAGAATCACTGCTAAACAAATATATATATATTTTTTTCAACAGCTCTTTCTTTACAATAATTTCTCACTACTTTCCTTCCAGTCATTGCTTCTTTTAGGTCTTATAAAGCAACCAGCTTCTTAAAAACGTAGACTCCATTTACTACTCCAACTGTGATTACTAGAGGCTTATTTGCAACCAATCAAAAAACACACCTCTTCAATTGTTATTACACTTGAGTGATTTGCTAGCTTCACATAAGCCCTGACTTTCTGGGATAAAGGTAGGAATGGCTGGAAAAGCTACAACAGAGAACTGGGTAGTGTTTAAGAATGGGTGTGGATTGTTTGAACTGCTCCCTCTGTTCCCCACCGGTGAGTGAGGGGTTCACACCTAGGGTGGAGATGGCTAAACACAACACTGACATTGTCAGATAAAACAGACAGCAGTTTGTTAGTCACTGTAATTATGCCCTGGGGGAGGAGAATGGCACATATCACAGATGGGCACATGGGGATTGCACTTGGGAGCACACAGAACAACGAGAGACGCGGAGGCAGACGGGTATCAAGAGGATGAGGTGCCCTGGTTCCCACAGGAGGTTTTAATTGGCTTGCCTGAATAATCCTTAGTTTGGAAGGGGACTGGAACCTGCTACTCAGTCCCAGTTCCTGGTTCCTTTAATGAGAAGGATTATTTGATGAGGGGGCCTAATTCGCAGGAGCAGAGTGGAGAACCAGCAGACAAAACTATTCAATGTCTTCCCCATCTTAGCGATGTGAAACAGCAGTTAATATTGACCCTTATTTTTAATCCTATTCTTCAGAGATATGCAGTTTTTTATCCTAAGGCAAAATGATAAGAATGAAGACAATCTTGTTTAAATAATGATAGGTAACTTTTATCAATGAGAAATAGAGATTTTTAAAAAAGTAACTTGCCACAAGATTAACAATATCAGGCTGGGCATGGTGGCACATGCCTGTAAGCAGCAGCCTAGGAAGCCGCGGCAGGGACCAGGGGTCGCGGTTCGAGTCCTGTTGGGGGTACGTAGTGAGACCTAATCCCGCAAAAATGACTGGGCGTGGTGGCGCATGCTTGTAATCCCAGCTACCTGTGAAGCTGAGGCTGGGGATTGCTTGAGTCTGTGGAACCCCGGGCAAGGTGAGTCTGCGGTTCCACGGGCAAAAATAGCGAGATCTATCTCAAAACAAACAAACAAACAAAATATTAACAATATCAAATTCAGAGGTCTTTTTTTTTTTTTTTTTTTTTGGGTTTGGGAAAAAAAACGGAGGCATTTTAAATTCACTCAATTCTAAGCTTTTATGAGTCTTTAAAATAACTTTATAGATAGATATATTATTTGTTCTTCTCGTATACTTCATTAATACATATTCTTTTCTGGCTTTCATTTCTCTTTTTTTGTTCTAAAGTCCTAATTAACCTAAGGCCTTCTTGAATCTTTTTCTAGTGGTTATTTTTCTTGGCTTTCACAGCACAAATTTGTATTTACAATTTCAGGTTTGCTCAGCATGTTTTGTATATAAGAAATGCTTTGCAAATGGCAATTCAATAAATTGATTCATAAATAATATGTACATAATTACAATAAGTTTGTAGTGAGAAGAAATTGTTTAGAATAATAGTATTAAGAGTGTATTTAATATTATTGAAAAGTTATTTCCAATAAATGTCACTGAAAGTTATAATTGTCTATAGCAGGAAATGTATTTATAGAGTCAGCCACACATACTAGTCTGCCGGGGACTTGTTTATGCACTGAAAGTCCTGTATCCTAGGAAACTCTTCAAAGTTAATAAACCAGGGTAGCCATTCACCCTAGCTGTGTTTTTATTAAAACTTCTACATTAGCAAGTCAGAAATACAAAGCCTTTTTACCTTCAGATAGAAGGTAAGTTGTATATAACTTCAGTAAACATTTTATTGACTGTTCTATCTCCAGCACTTACAAGAATTCTGGCTACACAGTAATTTTTGAGTAACAGAATAACTGCCAATACAGCCTATCAGTACATATCTAAGAGAAGCTACATCTTACTAGTAGATCATCTTCAGCTGCAAGAAGTCACTTCTTTTACTTCATGTGGAACAAAAGAGTTGTCTGACTTGAGAACATGCCAGCAAAGAGTACTGATTCCATTGAAAGGAATGGGAGTTCCAAATTGGGAATGTTCATCGGTCCTATGAATATTGTTGAAACTTACTTCCAAGTTAAAAAGTCAGTTGCGTGTTTATGGTGTTACTCAAATGAAATGTCTTTACAACATACAGAAGTCTTGGTAATGACCAGCTTTACCACCACCAGTGAAGACGGTATGTGACCGAGTCTGATGGGTGAAGAATAGCTCCAGGAAATCCACACTTGAGAAGGGGCTCTGAGGCGGCCTGCTCTGGTTTGTCCAGCAGAGGGCGATGGTGTACCTACGCAAAGACCAGGACTCACATTGGGATGAGGTGATGAGCAGAAGATGCCTAAGGCCTGTCCAAGTGCAGGAAATTAACAACAGAAGGAAAGACTTCGTGTCGGACAGGAGGAAGACCACTTGCTACAAACGCAACGCCGTCTTGGACACGCCGTGGTTACCCGGGGAACAGTTTGTCACTCAGAGAACAGTTTGCCACTTACAAACGTATGAAGTCTCAGAATTTTACTTCAACATAAAATAAAGCAAAGCCAATACATTAATACTGTCATTCCAGTCCACTGGGCCAATGTACTACACAGCTCATTTTATAGGAGGAAGAAATACTCCAAACCAAGAGACTAAAAAAAAAAAATATAGTCCAAATATGTATGTAAAGATAATCTTATTTTTCTAACTTTTAATGATGTTAAGATCTGTCATTTTCAGTACCTTAAAGTATCCACATTTTGGTTCATATTAACTTATTGTTTTTTTTTAATTTTTGAATATTTTACTATAAAATTAGCATTTTTTAAAATAAAGTTAAACTATTTCTTGCAAACTTCTTGAGTAGTGTACACTAAGATAATATGTACAATTACAGGTAAGATAGGGAGATACAGAGGAGATATAGCTTAGTATTTGGGACTTTTGCTTGTTTGCTTGCTTACTTGACTGTTTTAGGTATCTGATATATTCATATCAGATATATATATAGGAACCTACATTCATATATTTAAGAGCCTACATTTACAAAGGTCCTGAATGGAAGAGGTATATAGAAAAATATAAAAAGTTTCATTCAGAAGCAGTAACTATCTGTTTTCCTTCTGGATACACTAGAAGCATCTTAACTGCGGCATCTCAATCACTACACTTATATTATTAGAAAGTAGTCCAAAATCACCGACTGGTGCTTATACATCTTAATCTGGTCGTAATAAATCTTAAAAACTTGAGCATCTATGGAAAGAGTTGGTCTTTTTATAACTAGAGAACCATTTCTGCTACAAAAGTTTTCAAGAGCCAGTGAAACATCTTGGCAGCTCTTGAAGCTGTACTATTTTCTCAGTTGTAGCTTTATTCTATCGTCAGTATTTCTCTAGCATATGGTTTTTAAATGGGGGATCTGTGTTGACTAAAACCCCGCATCCTAGAAACATAATAGTTCACGATTATATGCATGTTGGCATTCTTTTAGACATATGAACTTTTTAAGGTAGCTAGAACTCTGGCTACTACCTGTGTTTTACAAGTAAGATACCTATTGCACAGAACAATTAAGTGATTTATTTAAGGACATACATTTAAATGGATTAGAGTCAGTCATTCTGAATACAAATCTATTGCTGTCAATTTTCTGAACTTCCCTGTGACACTCTCCAATTACCTACCACATACTAGGTGACATTGTCTTTATCACTATTCCCACTTTTTTTTAACCAAGTGAGAATTTCTTACATGTTAAGTTCACCGAGATTGCACTTCATAGTTAAATGTGCTGTAAAATGTCAAATTGCTCTCCAAATATTAATTCAGAAAAAATGAATGATGTGCTATTTTACAAAGAGCAGGAAAAAATTCTTTGTGAAAGAAACACTTTCTAAATATAGCTATTTTCTAGTACATTATGACAAAAAAACATCTTTAGAAATGAGAAGATAATGATGAAATCAGAGAGGGTCTGTGCTCAACAATGATATTTAATTTCCTTTGCTGAGGATGAAGAGGGAGAGGAGGTCTCCGGGGCAGCTTCTAACGTGCCCATGGCAATATGACATTGCTAGATGCTTTTTTCTGACTTCCATTTTTTTCCAGGGTAATGACAGCTGTTTTGCTTTTCCCACTGGACCCCACAATCATTTGCTCCCCTACAGCAAAGTCTGGTTGATCACAGTAAGGGAAAAATGGGTTCTGTGCCTTAGCATTTACATTCTGCTCTAGTCTACTGGACTCCATAAAAAATAAAAATTCTCAAGTGACCCCCTTTCCCCAGCCCTGGAAGTTACACACCAAATCCACAGCAGAGCTACTTGAGCATATTTTACTTATGAATATTATGTGTCCCCACCTTCCATGAGGAATAGATCTTCTTTAAGCACCATCATTTTATAGATCAGCTTCACTACTAGGAATTCCACTGTTCATAAAGTGAGCTAAGGTGTCAAGGAGATAGGAGGAGTCATATACCTGCGTAACACCAGATGCTCTATGTGTAGTTGTTTGCCTGCTGCATGGATTCCTTCAATAGATAGTTATTTTTGGAGAAATCTTAAATCTGGATGTCTCACTCATTATTCTTCTGGATTAAGGTAATGGTAAAAATTTCTCTTGAAGATCCCAGGATCTTGATTGATTCTAGTTAGAACTAACACACAGGCCCAGTAACGCATTCTCAGAGCTCAGCTCTGAACCTTGGGGAGCTAAGATGAGATCCTTGGGTTTTCTAGCTCTCTTTTCTAACTGCACATTATTTTGACACTGAATGTTTTCTGTCTCTTTTGGATTGCCATCATTGGGTGACTTCTCTGTGCTCCCTTCTTGTGCTGTTTGGCCTAAATGCAGTTACTTCCCCAAAATAAAGACAGATGTGCTAACTGAAATACTTCTTAGTATCTGTCATCATTTTGCGTTGACTTAAAATGTAGCCTTTTTCCACAATTTGTATTTCTGCTCTTAGTTGGTAATCAGCACAGTCTATCAAGGGTTAGAAAAGTAAAAAACAACTCAATTTTGTAAAGGTGCGGTTGTAATTTGATTATTGAACTTTCTCATCGCTCCAATGGAGTCCACTCACACATGGAATAGGGTACCTCTTTTATGTTTTCCAGGTACTCTTGAACCTGTCCTCTCCTAGCACATAATATACTATGTTCTAATTGTCTACTGATTTCTATTTTTTACTGGATGTTAAGTTGTGTTCATTTATACAACCAGTGAGTCCACTGTCTACTCAATGCTTCAGGCATCAACTATTTGTTGAACATCTACTGTCTGCTAGATACATCTCACACACACCCACACCTACAATCATAGCAATCCTTTTCCTTGCACTCATGGTAGTCATTGAAATTACGATCTAATGGACAGGCAGGCATTAATCAAATAATCAAAAAGATGAACATAAAATCTAAACGTGATGAAAGAAGGAAAGATACATAGTATCATGAGATTAATTCAATCTTGTTTAGGCTGGGGCAGGTGGTTACAGAGTTCTCCGAAAAAAAAAATGATTTCTGTGCTGAAATCTGAGCTGTGACTAACAGTTAATTAGAGGGAGAGGTGAGAAAGCATTCCAGACTACAAAACAACATGCTCAAAGTTGCAAGACACAAAGGAACAGGCTAAGTCTGAGAACTGAGAAAAGATCATTGGCGCATCAGAGTGAGAGGGGAGGAGCCGTTATGGAGGCTGAATAAACAGATATGGAACAAAGTGTGCAGGATCTTGGAAGTCATTTTAGAAGTGTGGTCTTCCATCTGAAGAGTAAAGAGCATCCAATAGAGAGTGTTAAGTAGAGAAACCACATGATCTGGTGTGAAATTGCTCTGCCTCCGGTGTGGAGATGAATTGGATCGGATCAGAGGGAATAAAGAGATTTACTAAGGTGGCTTCTGTAACAACCCAGACAAAAGAGGATAGAGCCTTGCCCGGCATGGTGGCAATAGAAATGGCACAGGACATACTGGTATGGAGGGATGAAATTCAACCCACAACTTTTTGGCGAAGTGAGGAAAATCTTTCCAGAAGTCAGTGATCATGAATGATGAACATGTCTCACTGTGACGTGGTTGTCATCGTATCTCTAGCACCTGGTAAAAGTACGGCAGGTGGTAAGTGCGTGATAGATGTTTGTTCAGGAAAAGATAAGCAAGGAAGAAAAGGAAGGAAAAAAGCAATGTAAAACCTTACTGAGTTTTTAGTGAAAGAAAAAAATCTCTGGAGAACTCTTTACCCCCTTCTTCTTTGGAAATCCCTTGCTGCCCTTTCATAGAAAATGTTATAAGTTGAATGCAAAGGTTGATGATTAACTTGATTGATTTCTGTAGTGACTACTTTCTGGACTGGGCTGAAAAAGATGCTAAGATCTTCTTTGGATCCCCTGCTCCTTTAATACTGTCTGATATTGCCATGCAGGGCATGGCAGGGCTGAGCATCAATATAATTTTATCTGTAAATTACGCTATCATCACTTGTTAGAAACTGTCTATTCATGCCTTTTGGCAGGTTTTTTGTTGTTTACTCATTTAATTCCTTCCTTGATTTGTGTCATATGTGCTCAGAAAACACACATACACACACCTGCACATATACACTTTATTGTTGCTCCTGTCTTAATTAGAATTATAGTTATAAAGCAAACATATAGTTTGCTACATTACTGAGTTTCCTTCTGACTGCATATCTTACTGCATTCATTTTTTATAATATATTCAAAAGACAAATGGTTACTAGTCTTTCTTCCAAGGGATTTTTCCCTTGGAAAATTTATCTTTTGATAAATTGGGACAGATTCAAGGACTCCCTGGACTTTTAATTACTCTCCAAAAACCTCATTTTAAAATTGAGCTCAATATCTGTTTGTTCTACATCTTTGTTCCACATCTCCCCGCCAACTTACTGATTTACTGCCCCCTACTCAGCAGCTTCTTTCCTATCCTCCATAGAAACTTCCACTTCACCTATGATCTGACCTTAATTCCTTTCCCTAAAGTGTAGAGATTCTCAGCCCCATTCCATGGTGACCTAAAAACTCCTCTTATGAGGGCTGGAAAGATTTTTTTCCCTTTTCTTTCATTTTTTGTCTTCAGAGATCTCTAAATAATTGAGCATGTGTTTGTCCTCCAAAGGTTCAGAAGTTCAGACTGCCATCTGAACCTTTGAGTATATTCTATGAATATAACTAACCAAGGCTTGGAATAAATTTCCTTTGTCATTAAAAGATGGCACTAATTGCTCTGAAATTCACAAATGCAAGAGAACTAAGCAAAAGCACGCAATGTTAATCCCCATGAGTCCCTAGATACCAAAACTCAACAGGAAACCCTAGAAGAAAACATTAAGTCCTTAGTAGGTTTCCTTTGTCCAAGTAAAACAATGTTGAGATCAAATGATGAAATTTGGGGCAAGAGTATGCCTGAATAGATTGCTGCCTGAATAGATTACTACTTCATTGCTGAAAATAAGAATATATATATATATGTATTTATTTGAAAAAGAGAGCACAAAATATATAGTGAAATAAAAAGAACTGTGTTAGAGGCTTCTGGTTCTTAGCCTTATCTGGTTATCCCCATCTTGGCAAGGGGAAATCGTACTTCTCTTGTCTGGATCATTTTTTTAAAATGAGTTTTTTGAGGTATAATTTTCCCATTGTACAATTCATCCTCTTGAAACATGTGGTTTTATAAATCTTGATGAATGTATAGTTTGTAATCACTGCTTCTGTAAAGATATGGACAGAATAGTTCCAGCATTCCAAAAATTCTCCTTGTACCATTTTGTAATCAATCATCTTTCCTACTCATAACTTGCTGGTATCACAGCTCTAATTTGTGTCCTTTTAATTTTGCTCTTTCCAGATATTCACTGAAATGGCATCAATCATATGTCAGTCTTTTGTGTTTGGTGTCTTTTGTGTTAGCATGATGTTTTTGATACTTATTCATGTTGTTGCATCAATAGCTTTATCCTTTTCACTGCTGGGTAGTTTTTCATTGTGAGGAAATATCCCAATTTGTGTATCCAGCTAATTGATATTTGGGTTGTTTCCAGTCTGGTGTAATGATGAGTAAAATAATAATGATGTTTTATATACAAGTCTTTCTGGGAGCATGTGTTTTCATTACTCTTAACGAAATGCTTAGGAGAAATATTGCATAGTCATATGGTAAGTGCATGCTTATTTTTTGAAACTATTTTTCAAGGTGGTTATACAATTTGGTGTTGCCACTAGCAAAATATATGAGTTCCAGATGCTCTCCATTATCACCAGCACTTTGTTTTCTCAGTTTTAAATTTTTATTTTAGTCTAGGATATATGTGTAAGTATCTCATGTAAATTTTTAATTGGCATTTCCCTAAAGACTAATGGTGTTCAACATCTTTCTATAGATTCACTTACTTTTGAATCACTTCATAGAAAGTTGTTTACTAAAATATTTTGTTCAGTTTATATATATATATATATACTTTATATATATAGTCTATATATAGCTTATATATAATGCATCACTTTTTTTTACTAGATAAATTCAGGTTGAAAGGTTGTTTTGAGGGGTGAAGATCTTAAATAGCAGAGTTAGTGTGCAAAACTGAGAAAGAACTGAGAAGCATTTTATCCTCCTTCTTTCCAAGAGTTTTTGGGGAAAACAATGAAGAGAGGCAATAAAGTCAGTTTCATGTTTATTTGTTTGTTTAATGAAAAAATGGTGTAGCGTCTTCATCAATTCCTTTCTTCTTTGCTGTTTTACTCATCTTCAGGCAGCATTCAATCATAGACTGATAATAACTCAAGATTTTTTTCTCCAATTCAGGGGGTATTTTAAACACTGCTTTTATCAGTACCTTTTTGCAAATGTGCATTGAAAGATTTTAGCACTTTATCTCACTGTAACATCCTATGTTATTTCTCAGATGAAAAACCTAATAAAATTATATTTGATCTTGATGGATCTTTGAAAAAATACTTAGTAAACAGGAAAAGTTGCATACCTTCTGGCAATTTTGTCTGCAATATTAATTTATATTAACTTTCTTCCTTGGAATCAAAGGAGTTCACCACTAAAATGACTTATGATGATGAGAAAGCAGAATCATTCAGGTTTATTTCCTTTTCTCAAGAATGCTTGTGAACTCATTCTGAATACTCTAGTAGCCTTATATAATACATTAGTTTTGAAAATTATTACCTCTGAGGTAGATAACTGCCAAACCAAGGAGTTCTGACTAATACTTCAGTCATAGTTTTCACGTAACATGTGTTTTGGTTAGTGTCTCCCGGATTAGGGAGAGTTACACTCAAGTTCATTTCAGTATGTCATTTGTTGAAAGATGAAAAGAGTTTTCTTCCATTGGAATTGATAAGTACTTTAAGATTAATCACTGAAATTCCACCTTAAAAATACAAATAATTCACAGCATTAAAATGAATATTGTGAATGATAAAATCTTGTGTGGTCAAGAGTATCAAAGACAAAATATTCATTTCATAGAATGTAAATATCATTAACCATTCAATATAAACCTATTTTTCCATCAGGGAGCACTACATCTCACCGTGCTTAACGTGCTTAACAATTGCATACAGAACAACTTCCCTTCCCTTTCTATTATCTATACAATAGTTTTTTAAGTACCTTATTCTGTACCAACAAAATTAACTTCCATATAATGCCAAAATGATTTAATATATAATGAAAGTAAATAGTGATTGAAATAGAACTTGTAAAATGCAGAGGAACAATATGATCTTGAGAGCAATAAAGACAAACCAAGAGGTGATAACTAAGGTTTGTGGAGAATCTCTGGAGTTCAAGTACTTTATCTCTTAACTGTCAAAAACTAAAAAATAATTTTTTTGTTTGGGATAATAAAGGTTTGAGGAAGTAAAGGAGTAGCAGTAATAATGCTCATTTATTGAGCACTTATTTTATGCTAGGCGCTATTTTTTGCGTTTTACTTACATTAATTCATTTAATTGTCATAACAACCCCCAAAGATTACTACTATTGTGAGGCCAGTTTTATAGATTAGGAAAACAAGTTCTATTATTGACATTAATCTTTAATATTGTTCAGTAAAATTATAAAATATATGAGTTCTGTTTTAAGCTAATATATCATATGTAGCTTGGATCTATAAAATCATTTAAGTGAGTTTTTAAAAGCAAATGTACCAACTTTTGTAAATCCAAATGTATATTGTTCACCCCATTAGTAGTCACCTTGGGACATCTAACATTTATTATACAAATGCTATCATTGCTTAAATTATTTTTGTGTTCTCATTTTGAATCATCTTGGAAAGATGGGCATTTTTTGAATATCCATAATTGTATCCAGAGAAATCTTTTAAAAGCAGATTTGAATGCTGGAAACAAGTAGATTAAACACAGGGAAAAGAAAACATAATTCCAAATAAGAGTGAATTCCCATTGTGATTTAAAGAGGCACTTATTCTGGGTGTGAGTGCTCAGGATTAGGGGCAGTGACAATTTCATAGCCAAGTTGTGGGGTCACTAAGGTGACTGCAACCTGAAAGAAGTGACTCTTGGTAATGTCTATGCCAAGGTTTTATTAAAACAGGTAGATTACCACTTCATAAATCTGTGCCTACATCTGGCTTGAACTCAAGTGGCTTGAATGATTCGAAATAATAATAAAACAGTGTACAAGCATTCCAGTTTGAACTGAACAGTAGTACAGACTAGTCACTGTGGTTTATATTCTTCAATATAAAATAGAGATCTTTTTGCAAGTTAACTTCATTTACAGTATCATATAGATATTTCTCTGTCAAACTCTGTTACAACAGAGCTCAATTTATGTTTCCTTTCTGGTTGAGATGTGCAGATTTTTATCTACTCTTGAATAAAAGTAAATTGGAAAATATATTCTGAGCTACATTCTTTTCTGGTCTCTGAGTAGGGAAGGGTAGCCTTGGCCACTTAAAACTGTGTACACACTGTGTACACTAAGCAAGAGTTCCATTTCTTCTTGATTCTGGCTGAAATGAAAAAAAGCTATTTTCATAATATTTTCAGTGCCCCAGTATTAGTCAAAGAAATTAAAGGTATAATTTAAATGACTTTCAGCATTTCAATATAATTTCTAATAGGCTCACCTAGCAGTGTTGGATATAGACCAGTTCTCAATCAAAAAAAATTTCCTTGATCCCAAGGAATTTTAGCAATTTCTGGTGGTTTTTATATTCTCACATTAAGGGAAATGCTATTGAAGTATGAAGGTAGAGGGCCAGGGATACATACAAACATCCTAAAGTGAAGATGATAGTCCTTCATAGGAGAGAAGCATCTAGCTCAAAATATCAGGAGTGCCAAGGCTAAAAAACATTAATTCCAATGAACTACAGACAAGAGAAACTCAAAATGATTATTTGAGCATAAAGAAGCAACATGAAGTGAGCAGGTAATTTTTAAAATAAGCTTTTAGAATATCAAATGAGGTATTACTGATGGTTTATCTTTTCAACTTTCAAGACTTATTTAGGGTATAATAGGAATTAGTAGTTTTAAATCACCTGCTATGGGAAATTGAACAGTCCTCCAAAAGTATTTTTAAATTCATCTTGAGAATGGGACCTTATTTAGAAGAAAAAATCATAAGATGAGATAGTTTTGAATTGCTTTTAATTCAATGACAAATATCTTACTAACACAGAGAAGAAGGGAAAGCATGGGAAAGGAAAGTCCCCATGAAGACAGAGTCAGAAATTGGTGGTATGGAACCACCAGCTGAGGAATCTTGGAGTAACAAAAACTGAAAGAGGCAAAAGTAATTCACCCTTATCATCTTTTATGAACTGTTCTGAGAGCCCTTGGAAACTAATACATCTGTTAATTTTCCCTGATCAAATAACTAAAAAAAAAAAAACTATTATAACAGGTTTATTTCCTTTTCTCAAGAATGCTTGTGAACTCATTCTGAATACTCTAGTAGACTTATACATTAGTTTTGAAAATTATTACCTCTGAGGTAGATAATTGCCTAACCAAGGAGTTCTGACTAATACTTCAGTCATAGTTTTCACATAATTGGTTAGTTTCTCCCGGATTAGGAAGCGTTACACTCAAGTTCATTTCAGTATGTCATTTGTTGAAAGATGAAGAGTTTTGGGAAGGTTGAAATGATCAGGGTGGACCTATCTCAACTTTTAAACCCTGTCACTAGAACAGGCCAAAAAAACTTCTGAGCCAGATCAGCCTCTCTGGGAGCCCTCTTCTTGAGGTTTTATTTGATCAGGCTGAACTTACCATGAGGAATGAGCTCTATGTAGACACATACCCAAAAGCCAAGA
>PVHY01010051.1:9159-53693 GCA_004024945.1 Uropsilus gracilis
CCGGCCCAAATTGTGCTTTTTTTTAAGTGTTCCCCTAATGATTTAGATACCAGAATTCTGTACCCCCTGGGGTAGTCTTGAAGAGGAAGAGTTACAAAGGATATATAAGAAGTAAAGGAACAAGGAATCCTATCTTGGGCACCTCCATGTTACCAGTATCAGGTGAACTTGAGATCTTTTTTGCACCAGGTGATGGAGCTATATCTTCACTGTTGCCAGAATTCTGGAACTAGGTTTATATCTGGTTCTTTGAAGTACTAATTCTGAAGCATTTATTTGCCATAACCAGGGCATGGTCCTGCTTGGAGGTGTCTTTATTTTTTATTTTTTATTTTTTTTGAGACTAGGTCTTGCTATTTTTGCCTGTGGAACCACAGGCTCTCATTACCCGGGGTACCACAGACTCAAGCAATCCCCAGCCTCAGCTTCCCAGGTAGCTGGGATGACAGGTGCGCGCCACCATGCCCAGCTATTTTTTTGGAACTAGGTCTCGCTACGGGCCCCAGGCGGGACTCAAACCGCGATCCCTAGCCCCAGCCGCTTCATAGGCTGAAGCTTACAAGCACAAGCCACCGTGCCCAGCCCAGGAGGTGTCTTTAGATACCATCTCTTCTTACTCATATTTTTCTGCTGGGCATTTCAACTGTATTCATGCTTAACGCCCCCTGTAGATTAGCAGAAATGTTTCATTTCTAAAACAATGTTTTTCTTACCTGTCAAAACTGTGGACTTGAATCTTGGGCTTAAATCATAAATGCTTATTATTCCATTTAGATACTTCAAATTTTTGAGCAAATCAAGAGCTTTCCTTTTTTGTGCAGAGTACTTTGAATTTACTATGTACATAAGTAGAGAATAGTTGTGCTAGAGATTATATCTGATTTTTAAGAGTGTAAAGTATTATATAGAAAAAGATCATTGAAATAATTTGTTTCAGTTTTGTAATTGAGTTAATTTCAGACTTTGGTGATATTCCTCACCACCTTGTATACATATAAATATTGAAATATATAAATATTGGTAAAAGTGAGACTAATGTTTCCTAAACAGCAGCACCCTCATTGTGCAGTTGCTCTGATGTGGTTTATTAATTTTGTAAAAAGTATATGTTGATTGGGGACCCATTAAGTTGCTTGCAGAGCTTTCTGTAGGTTAGCTACTGCCTGCAGGTGGAAGGGTTGATGATTTCTTGAGGAAGAACTTATTTTTGAAGGATTAAACTGAATTGAGCAAACTAATTGGTAATTGGCAAACCACATGGTATAGTTAAAATTAAGAGCGTGGACTTTGGAAGACAGACTTGAGCTAAAATTCTGGCTCTGCCACTTGCTAGTCTTTTGACAGGACAAGCTTGGCATTTTTAGATTTCAACCTTTTATAAAATGGGAATGGCATTAACTGTCTTGTGTTTATGAGGATTAAATGCAAGAATGTGTGTCTCTAAGGTTATACATATCAGCTGTGATTAGCCACTATTACTTATTTTAGGACTGAGTGGAGTATTTCTGACTTCTAGTCCAGTGCTCTTTCTACAGATTGCAGAATCCATTGTGACAGGAATTACTGGAGGGTATTAAGTAATGGAACTGGTAGATGAGAATTTTAAGTTATTCTGCTCATCCTTTAGAATCTCAGTTCAAGTGAATGTTGGAGTTTTGTGTGGGAGAACTCTATTCATTTATTGCAGGAGTGGAAACTGCCTAGAAGCAGAAGGTAGTTATAATGCTATCAAAACTCATTAATATTTGCCTTACCTGTCCTTATTCATGGATAGGAGGTTGAAACTAATGTATGTACACGTGTGTGTAAGAATTATTCAGGGGAAAGCTAGAGACCATCTCTGGAACCTCAGAGATATGCATTGTGATTGTTCTATCATTACTTACCAAAAACTCCAAAACTTTTCTGTCAGTCTTCATTATGTCACCTCCTATATTCCACATTGAAACTCTTTTCCCTTTTTATCTTCCCCTCTTTTTTTTTTTTTGAGAGACTAGGTCTCGCTATTTTTGCCCATGGAACCACAGGCTCATGTTGCCCAGGGTACCACAGACTCAAGCAACCCGCAGCCTCAGCTTCCCAGGTAGCTGGGATTACAGGCACGTGCCACCACGCCCAGCTATTTTTTGGGAATAAGTCTCGCTCTGTTGCCCCGAGTGGTACTCGAACTGTGATCCCTAGCCCCAGCCACTTCATAGGCTGAAGCTTACATACAACATGTGCCACCATGCCTGGCTTTTCCCCTCATTTTAAAGAAGAACCAACTTTTATATTTTAGGTAATAGTAGGCTTATAAAAAGTTTGTAGCAAATTTGAATGTTAATATAAGTAAGAAAATTAAATCTACCTTGAAAAGAATCTCTCATTTATTAACATTTGGTGGTTTTTTTCCTTCCAATCTTTTTTAATGCATTTTTAAAATTATTCATTTTTATTTGTTTTATTTTACCCTATTGTCTACCCTGGGGTTCTCCCACCACTTTATCACCTGTGACCCATCATCTTAGACTTTTGTGTCCTCCTTCCCCCTAACCCTCCCCAATGCTCTATGCTTCAATTTTTTTTTTTTTTTTTTTTTGAGACTAGAGCTCGCTATTTTTGCCCATGGAACTGCAGGCTCACTTTGCACAGGGTACCATGGACTCAAGCAATCCCCAGCCTCAGCTTCCCAGGTAGCTGGGATTACAGTCGCATACCACCACACCCAGCTATTTTTTGGGGAATAGGTCTCGCTACGTTGCCCCGAACGGTACTCAAACTACAATCCCTGGTCCCCGCTGCATCTTCCTAGGCTGCCACTTACAGGCACGTGCCACTGTGCCCGACAGTGCTTCAGTTTTGTTGAGTGTTAGTTTTAAATTTTTCTTCTCTGTTTTTTGTTGTTGAGGACTCTTAAACCACTGAAAATGCAACTGCTATTTGATGATCCAGCAATCCCACTCCTAGGAATCTTCCCAAAGGTTACAAAAACTCTAATCCAAAAAGACACCTGTACCCAGATGTTTATTGCATCGCTATTTTAACGCATTTTTTAAAAGGAATAATAGTGCTGTACATTCATCTACTTTTGTAGTGGTATGAAGAAATGGAATTGGTTAGATTTAGTTCAGTAAGATGGTAGAGGATGGGAGAAAGTTTGTTGAATGGGAGAGACAAGGAGTTCTTACAGTCTCTGAGACTGTCTCTGGTCCTCAGTTTAATCTGCCCTCTTAGGATATTCTGGAAGAGGCAATATTTTGACTTTAAACCTCTTCCCTAGTCCCCCACCCCCCCCAATTGGCATGTGTTCTTGATATGGAACAGTCTTAGTATGTATGATGGAATTGGAGTTAATAGCCATGTTGTTCACAGAAATTGCTATTTTAGGTAGACTCTGAAAGCTGTATTCTAATAGTTTACTAAGTGTGCTAGTGTGCTAGTTAGCTGCTTTACCTCAACCGGTGATCACATCCAGATTCTGAAGAAAAATCTAAACATGATGCTGTGAGTAATCTGCCCTACACAGCAGTACACAGCAGTGCCTGGATAAGATGTGCTCTCTGGAAATTGTAACTTAACTTGAAGCCAATCTATTTTCCCTTTTCCACAGATTTTGAAGCAAGCTTCATAAGGCTGTTGGACAAAATAACTAACGGTTCTCGAATTGAAATAAACCAAACAGGTAATCCCCTTTTCTTCCCATTCCAGAAAGCACTTACATGTACAACTTAAACATGCTCAGTTTCTCACTTCTTTTTATGGGATAAATATTGTATTTGGATGACTGTATCCAGTTTTCTGTTTGTAATGTAATTTACCTGAAGATGTACATGAAATCTGGCTATTAAAGTGGTATACACTTGATTTAAGGAAGTTGAAAGAGAAGAATTTCACATCAGCAAACAAATACTCCTCTTTAAACAATAAAAATATTTTATACATAAAATAGGAATAGGTTTTTAAAGTTCACTTATATTGTCACATTCAAATCTTTTAATAAATTCTGTGAGGTAGTTTTGTGTACTGAATTTTATTCTTTTATTTTGTCTTTTAGATTGTTTACAAGAATGTGTTAAAAATAAGCATGACAATTCCTTCACCTATTTCTTCCTCCATTCTCTTCCTCATGAGCAGTCGGATTACAGCCTGGAGTGTGTGCCTTTTATAATGCGCATCTAAACATTTGCTTACATGGGCATTTCTGTGTCTCAAACCATCATCAGGATTATGCCCTTGATACTGTTTTGCATCCAGTTTTTTCTTTTTCCCATTAAAACAAATATCTCAGAGAACTTTCTCTGCTGGCATAATCAGGTTCTTATTATTTCAGTGGACCTTCTATAGTGGTCTCTTGTTTGATTACATTTTGATTTACTTAGCTTTTTCCCTGTGGAGAATCATGTAATGTAATTTCTAGCTTTTTGCTTGTTTTTCTGTTAGAAACTCTTGTTTCTATCTTGTACAGCAGATCCTGGAATGAGTCTTCTTGTTCAGCCTCATTTCATTATAATGTTCATGCCAAAAAGAAAAAAATAGGTATATCCCAGCTGAAGTAGGATGAAATGGTAATATATCTATAAATGTTAATTGACTTATTATGTGAGACACCATAGCAAACATCCATGACTGACTTTGTGAATTATGTACCTTTGAACATATATTCAACAGTCATCTCTGATTTTCCATATGTTGGCTCTCTTAAGAAAGAAGAAAGTTTGGCTTCATAACTGACCCTATACCACTTGGTGATCTGTAACTGTGTCAACTAAACCTTACAGAAAATAGATTTCAAGCATGATGCATTCAGTTGGTCTTTGTAAGTCAAGATTCACTTAGTATTCCTTGGCTTTTGTTTGCTTTGAAATTGCTAGAAACTTTGTCAGCAATTTTTATTGGTGATTAGGATAGATAATTCTATTCATTCCTAGTCACATGGGAACTAACTCATGTCTTTCCCCAAAACAATACACACCCTCATGTAGAAGTCATCATTCTGATCATCTGGTTATTTTCTACTTTGGTTAATTTGTAGGCATCAACAAATTTACAGAGTTTGGTAGCTATATAGTCTTTTTTTGGTTTTAGCCGCAAGGACTGGTTTTATAACCAGTAATATTTAGAATAACATATGTAGACGTGGTCCCACTTTGATCAGAATTCTGATAAATTAACAACATTTGGTTTTTAATATAGTTAAACCTGCTTTTATTCTATAAAACTCCTAAGAGCTACTTCCTTTTGAGTGATTAAACATATTTTTTTCCACTAATGCTAAATTTGCTTACTGGTAAATTGTGCCAGAACACATTGGTAAAAGCTTTTGAGCAGCAAAAATTCCATTTTCACCCATTTGTACCACCAAATCATCAGAGTATTTTAATTTGATTCCCTTCAATATGTAAACCTAAAAAGAAACTTTCTGGATTATATGAACATGTGAAAGGATGAATAATAAAAGGTTTCCACTAAGACTATAAAATAATTTTACTTTTTTCTATACTTTACTATTGAAATAGCTAATGTTAGTGGAATTACTTGCCTTAAAGTACTTGCCATCTGTGGGTGTCTTGTTTGGTGAGTACAGTATGTGGGAATTCCCATTTCAAGGGCCCAGTAGGAGCTAGTGCTGCTGTAGTGATTTCAGAACCTCATGATTCTAAATCTTTCATTAGCACAGTTTGAGAGTGTGCTATTGGGAGACCAGGGTGGCATTAGACTCACTCCTTTGTGTCCTGCCACAATTTTGGCAATTCAGATGGCTTCAGGAGGGGTTTAATTTACTAAATTACACTCACAGTTTATTATTACAGGGGCTTGATAGTAATGACTCAGTATTTGGAGTGAAGTATAGGCTCTTAGGAATGGTATTTTGAAAATTCTCTTGGATACCCTTGGCAAACTTTCTCCTTGATTGAGACTCACTGCCTTTGTTACTTTTATGACACTTACTTATGTTTTTTCTGCTGGTGTGCCTCTTTTCCCTGGTGTAAGGAACGAGCTTATACTATCAGCCTGGTCTCCTGTATGGTGGATCCGTTGAACATGACTGTAGTATCCTTCGTGGCATTGGTTATTACCTGGAGAGTCTTCTTTGCCTGGCTCCATTTATGAAGCATCCTTTAAGGATAGTCCTGAGAGGAGTGACCAATGACCAGGTTGATCCTTCGGTAAGTAGTGAGTCTAAATGATGTGCTGTTTATTTTGTCTTTTGTCTCGTCATGACACAGCTGTTGAAAAACAAGCACCTGATAGAGCACAGGTTTATTGTTGAGTATATTTCTTTAGTGATTTACCTTGAGATTTAGAGGTTTACCATTTAAGGAGATGTATGAACCAAGACTCATAATTACCAAATTTAGTGACAGTTGTTAACATCCATCCAGGTGCTGTTTACCTTGTGTCTAAGAACCTTAAGAACGATGCTTGCAGTCTTATTATGCATGACATGAAATATGACTCTGTTGTCTAAAGTTTGTGAGAGCAAAGTTTATGTAAGGTCATGTGATAGCTGAGGCAGCAGAACAACATTTTTGGAAAATGTTATCTTCCCGGTATTGCTGTAGCATAACGTGACATTTAAGTTTCAACCATAAATTTGAGGACTTTCTTTGGATAAGTTTGCCTATTTAGAAAAAGGCCAAAAAGGTAGGAAAGATACATGTAAACCCTGGCAATTTGTGGGCTCCAGCAAACTCTTTATTATCATGCTAATTTGCTGGTTTTTATATGGAGTTTATTATCAGGTAGAATTTTCACTGAATCACTGCAGCCTAGAGCCAGTCTAGGATGGATTTTGTTGTGTGTGTGTATGAGAAGGATGTTAGAGAAGTCCTGTCAGATCTGTCTTAGAGCTCCTATAGGGAGAGGAGGATCCCCACATTTGGGTTCTCTGCTCTCCAGAGATTGTGTCTTAAAACTGAGGTCCATGATGTAAAGTCCTGACTGGGAATGCTTGTTTTCACTTCCATAGACAGTGGATCAAGACCACATTCTGCTTCTGAGGCAGAATGTGAAGTATGTAGCTTTCCTAATCAAGGAAGACCACTTAGGTGGTATAGTGAGCCCCCAAAGTGGGGACTGCTAGTATTCACAAGACACCTACTAAAATAAAAGCACGATTAATATGTTCGTTAAGTATTGGAAGACAAAATTTTTTTTTTTTTTTTTGAGACTAGGTCTCGCTATTTTTGCCCGTGGAACTGCAGGCTCTCGTTTCCCGGGGTACCAAAGACTCAAGCAAGCCCCCCAGCCTCTGCTTTCCAGGTAGTTGGGATTACAGGCGCGCGCCGCCACCATGCCCAGCTATTTTTTTGGAACTAGGTCTCGCTACGGGCCCCAGGCGGGACTCAAACTGCAATCCTTAGCCCCAGCCACTTCATAGGCTGAAGCTTACAGGCACGAGCCACCGTGCCTGGCCTTGGAAGACAAATTCTTAATTCTTGGTATATGAACTCTTTTCTAGGATTCTGAGTACAGTACAAGATCTAAATTTCTCAGCTGTAAAGGAGTGTTGCATAAACTGTTTAGAAATTTAAACTAATTTGAAGTCGTTGTGTTTATTCTTGCATTTTCTAGAAGATGCTAGGATATGCACCATTCAGTTAAATGTGTGAAAGATTGCCTTTACACTTTCAGATTGGACTAGGGAAAAAGGTATCTTGAATAATGGGAAAAGATCCTGAAGCATGCAGGAGACTGGCACTGTGTGTGTCCAGTTTTATACTCTTTTTCTGTAATGGATAATGATCTTTTAAAAGCCGCCAACACTTAATATTTTAAAAGGTTTTATATATTAACAATGACAATTTCCCAGAAATAGTGCTAACTCTTTATGTAGAATATTGAAAATAAATTTTTGCATTCTACAGAACTATCTGCTTTTGCTTTCTGCATGACTGAAATGACTTTGCTTAGTCCCTAGGCTCTAGCCTAGGGTAAAATAAATATACATAATACTGGGTAAAGAGTAACTTACATAGCCTGTGGTTTCTTCATTTTGAGCTTTCCCTTAAATATGTGGTTTCCTCATCAGTTCATGTTCTCTTCCTCTCTGCACTCAAGGATAAATACAATGAATTCTGCTCTTAGGGAACTTGGTGTTTTAGAGGTAAATAGCTATCACCATAGATGAGTGACTGCAGGCTGAAAAGCCTCTGGGTTCTGACAGAAGTATCAACAAAGTGCTGAAAGGTGGGTTTCCTAGAGAGTGGGAAGCCACAGAGTAGTTACTCTGGATTTTAGGGAGATACTTTGGAGACCTGGACAAGGATGAATTCGAAAGGTGTCAAGTAATTTGAACATCATGGAGATGGGAGGAAAGCAAAGGACAGGCATTAAAGATAATTGGGCTGGGATAGGAAACAGTGATAAGAAAGAAATTCCATGATTTCTTGCCTGGATGACTTGAAGGATGGTGATTAGAAAGAATTTGACACAAGAAAGAAAAAAATTGAGTTAATGGGATGGGTAACATGTTTGATTTTGTTCCTATTCCCTGGGATAGCAGCAGGATGGGGCTGATCATTTGGCAGCTCGAAGTTACTATCTGTAGCCCTAGAGGTAACATTAGGATGTTATCTACTGATAGTTAATTCTGTTGAAGTATGAGATTGACTATTTATTGAGGTTGAATAATGGCAGGTTTTTGACTGAAAATCCTACAGGTGTTTTTCCTTTGATCTGTGCAGGGTGGTGGTGTGGTGGTGATACACATCTCTGAATTGTTCATGTTTGAAACCCTAGATTTTACATTATTATTGGATTGATGTGGCAACTTTGTACAACTGTCAATAGGAGACATTGGACGGAGCTGAATTAGCAGAGAGGCTCTCTTTGAAAAAAGTCATGAACTCACCAGCTAGACACAGGTTTTAGTTGATTTCATCACTCATTAAAATTCCTTTTCTGGATCCTGTGGGCATTAGAGGTTTTGCCTTTGGTCTCAGGGACTGAGAATAGAAGAAGAGAGGAGGAAATGAGAGTTTAAGGTGTGAGTGGAAGAACAAGAGCTATTGACAGTGACTGTGGAGGTGTAAATATTTGTAGAAGCCAGGGATGACTCACAGAATTGGATTGGGAGAATCTGCAGTGAGAAACTTTATTGACCTTTGAGAGGGGAGTATCCTTGTAGGCACAGACACAGGCAGGCATAGGTTTACAGGAATGGGTAGGAAATAAAGCCATGGAATGTTAAGAATTTTTTCCAGAATGTCAGTAAGAATGGTTCCTTAAGAGCTGGGGTTGTGCCGGGCATGATGGCGCGTGCCTGTAAGCGGCAGCCCAAGAAGCTGTGGCTGGGCCAGGGATTGTAGTTCGAATCCCATTGGGGACACATAGCAAGACCTAGTTCCAAAAAAATATAGCTGGGCATGGTGGCACGCACCTGTAATCCCAGCTACCAGGGAAGCTGAGGCTGGGGATGTTTGAGTCTGTGGTACCCAGGTAATGTGAACCTGTGATTCCACAGGCAAAAATAGAGACATCTAGTTTCAAAAAAAAAAAAAAGCTGGGGTTGAGAATTTTATTAAATAGAATAAATACTTGTATGTAGGCTGAGAATAAGCTGTAATGGAGAAGCTATAAAAGTGTAAGGGGGTTTGATAAGGCTAATGACTGTGAAGAATTCTAGAGGGAATCAGTCTTATAATGACATGCAGACATTTTTTTTCTTCAGAGGCAAAAGAATAGGAAATGAGAAATTTTGAGAACAGTTCCAAGGCATCTTCATTGAATCTCAGTGCAGACACCAGAGTGTCTGGTGTATACTTATTGGTACCAACAAACTGGTCAAATGGATCCTGTGCCAGAGGAAAGGAAGTACCATTAAAGCCTACTGTGTGCTGGCTGCTAAGTATACATATGTTCATTTATTATATCCCTATTTGTTTAGTTTCTGTACCAGCCCTGTGAGCTGGGTGTTCTTACCACTGTTTCAGACAACATAACTCAGCAGCTTCTTCAACCGTAGAGTGAAGTTTCTGTTTTTTTAAAGCAAAACTTGCAGACCATGCCCAGTTTGGTGAAACTAGTGTGCAGAGCACATTGACTTGTTAGATAAAATGTGATTTGAATGTCATCCTTAACACTCTGTGAGTAATCCACAAATGATTGAGAAAGGAGTCCCAGGTCTCCTAGGAGCTCTGAATGGAGAGGAGATAATGTGGATTAGAACAGGAAGAGACTGGAATATATTAAGTCCAGCCCTCATTTCATACTGGAGCAAACCAAGGGAGACTGGGAAGTGTGTAGGACTCTGCCAGCAAGAGGCAGAATGGGACTCAGGTCCCCATCTGCTCTAACCCTGTCCCATTATACCAAGTTACCTGTCCTCTGTGCCAAATGGAGAGTGCATTAGTGGGCAGAACCATACCCTCAAAGTAAATTTTACTTGATCCTTTATGCCTTCCACAATGGGTAGGAGGAACCAGAGGGATGCCATTTTCTTACTTTTATTTTCTTCAGAAGAGCTGGTTGCTACCAAGTTCTAGGGAGCTATATGGCTGGAGTGACCCATGTCCTAGCCTCTTCTCCACTTTTCTCTCTTGACTTTTTCCCTAACCATCCTTAGTTTCTAGCCTAGTTTATTTATTTATTTATTTTTCTCACAATCCCGGTTGCATATCTTAAGTTGTGGGATATGTTTGCTTCAATGTTCAGTTGAATGAAATCAACTAATCTTTAATGGATTTTCCCCAGTAACTAATTCTGCCTCACTTGATCCATTCTGAACATGAACCTAGACCCTATAGGTCTTTTTTTTTTTTCCACCTTTGCTTAATCTTCTGTTATCAGGATATTTAGTTTGGGGCCTGTTCTCTGCTATAAAGTCTTTTGAATTAGAGAACATGTTAGAGGTGGTAGCAACTTGGAGACATGCAAACTGAGCATTTGGAGACCAGCATTTTCTTGTCTGAGGCTGTGCCTCATACAATAAACAGATGTTCCAGTTTGTTTTTTGTATTAGTTCAGGAGTTTCTAGATTCTTTTAGCAGAGTACCTGTGATGTTCACAGTGACTTGTAAGGTCTCTGCTTCATAAATAAGGAATGAGGGACTTAGAGAGGTCACATGGTTTGTAAAATCATGGTCTTACTTGGGGGCAGAGTTGGCTCATCTCACTTCTAAGCCAGTGTCCTTTCTCTTTACCACACTGCATCATCTATTGCTAAGCCTGCTTTGTCTTTTTCTCTTTCACATCTGTTCAGCATTGTAACTAAACATTTTTCCCCCTTAAATAATTTTCCAGGTTGATGTTCTTAAGGCAACAGCTCTTCCTCTCTTGAAACAGTTTGGTATTGATGGTGAATCATTTGAGCTAAAGGTAAGGTGTGAATTCTCAATTGTATATGTCTGTGTAAAACATTTTCTTTTGAACTCATTGGAAGAGCCATATCACGTAGTATGTGTCACATTTGAAGTTGACATTTATGAGAAGAGCCACAGGATTTGTGAACGAAATGTTAAAAGACTATGAGCAAAAAATGGAACCCCTTCATAATGACAGTAGTAGTAGCTAGTAGTTAACTTTGTGTTGGGCACTGTTATAAGCGTTCTACATGTATGATCTTTGCTCCTTTAACAACTCTATCTGCTAGTAAGTAGTGGAACCAGGATTTTGGCATACTGCCTCTCTGATCTAGATTATTCGCATGTAATGTATGTCCAAAATCTTGTATTGTGAGTACCCCTGAGAACTTGTAGTATTTTTAAAACCTAGTAGAAGTAACTTAAGCCTCTGTTCCTTTGATGGTGAAAGAAACATCAATTCAATGTGATAATATTGGACATCTTAAGATGCCTGGCTTCTCTCTTTATTACGTTGATTTTTTTGACAAGGGGAAATGACTTAATTACATATTTGTTTGTTTGTTCGTTTTGATACTAGGTCTCACTATTTTTGCCTGTAAAACCGCAGGTTCTCCTTGCCCGGGGTATCACAGACTCAAGCAATCCCCAGCCTCAGCTTCCCAGGTAGCTGGGATTACAGACTTGCGCCACCACGCCCAGCTATTTTTTTGGAACTAGGTCTCACTATGGGCCCCAGGCGGGACTCGAACCATGATCCCTAACCCTAGCCACTTCATAGGCTGAAGCTTACAGGCACAAGCCATCATGCCCAGCCTTTAATTACATATTAATAGTTTTATTTTTTAGTTTTGTTTTCTTATTAATTAAACACACTTTTTTCTTTTTTTTACTATTGTTTAAAGTATGAGTTATTTGCAGAAGAGGAGAAAAGGGTTTCTTTATTGTAAGAAATGGTGTGCATTGATGAAGTCAGACAGTCCTTGTTTTAAGGATGAGGAAACAGAGATCGTGGTAGTGAATTAGTCTGCCTGAAATTTAACTAGGATGTGCTGATGTAGTCTGCTCCTCTCTGACAGACTATGTGGTGTCCTTGCTCAGCACTGCCCCATTGGAGTTAGCACAAAGTGCTGTTGCTTTTGAAGGAATTGACAAGTTCACTGTGAGAGATCTAGAATCTTCTAAGGAAGAGCCCTGTAGTATAAACCTTACCTGATTGGGTGTTAAGACAATCTGCTTTTTGCTGCTTCCTCATTTCTTCTTTCTTCCCAATTTGTGCAGATTGTGCGGCGTGGAATGCCTCCTGGGGGAGGAGGAGAAGTGTTTTTCTCATGCCCTGTAAGAAAGTTCCTGAAGCCTATTCAACTCACAGATCCAGGAAAAATCAAACGCATTAGAGGAATGGCGTATCCTTTGTTTTTTGATGGAATTAATTACTTTTTTCCTTGACTCACTGAGAAAGCAATGACTTATAACAACTTTACTTCTTAGAATGATTTACATTTTAGGCAGTAATCTTGGAAAAGTCTTGACAGCAAAATGGTAATTGTTAGTGAGAGATGATGCTTTATTATTTGCCTTATCACTTCTAAATTGATTGTTTCTTTCAGTTTACACTCATCAAATGACTTGCATATATTTGATACTCTCCCAAAAGCTTTGGCTTTGGGGACCACAAATAATCTAAAGTCTTTCTTTCAGAAGAGCTTATCATCTGGTGGAAAAAATCAAATATACAAACACATAGTTTTGATAAAATGTGTGAAATGATGTAGATGTATGCATAGTGAGTGGGGGGAGAGCTGAGAGAGTGACCAATTTTAAGTAGAGTATGTAGAAAGGAATAGTATTTACTGTTTGTTAAGTGTTTACATATACTTTGATAATTTTTTTAAATTAAGCTGTAGCTGTGATTTGACACACAAATGACCAAACAAACTTCATGTGTGCTACTTAATATTTGGAGATAAATATACACTTCTGAAACTGTAGGCATAATCAGTGCTGTCTGCCTCCACATTCAATACCTCTGAGTTTGTACCTGCTTTCTTAATTTAAAAAATAATGATTTTTAAAATTCTAGTGACAGAAACAACATGTAAGGTCTACCCTCTTAACAATTTTATAACTTTAAGTGGAGTGGTGTTAGTTATAGATGCATATGGTGTACAGTAGGCTTTTCGGTCTCAATTATGTTGTATCATTGAATTTTTGTACTTTAGAGCAACACTTTCTCATTTTTCCCACTCTAGCCCCTGGCAGCCATTATTCTATAATCCCCTTCTGTGAGTTTGACCATTTTAGATTATTTATATATATTTCGGGATCATATGATATTTATTCTCCTGTGTCTGGTTAATTTCAGTTAGTACAATATTCTACAGCTTCTACCCTGTTGTGATATATCCTCCTTTTTAAATGATAGATAATATTCCATCCTATGTGTCTCATTTTTTTATATACTCATCTGTCAGTGGTCATTTAGGTTACTTCTGTGTCTTGGCTTTTGTGAATAATGATGTATATCTTGAATTCCTGATTTCTGTTCTTTTGTAAATATGCTTAGCAGTAGGATTGCTAGAGCTCATGGATTTTTAAAATAATTTTTCCCCTGCCCCTAAAACTTTTTTAAAAATTAAAATAGAATTGCATTATAACATTATGTAAGTTTCTGATACGCAGCATTATAAATCAGCATTTGTATACGTTACATAATATTCATCACTAAAAGTCTGAGTCATTAAAATTTAATTTTTTCATTGAGGTTTAATGGCATTATATATTTTAAGGGTATAGGTTTTTGTTTTTTTTTTTTTTGAGACTAGGTCTCGCTATTTTTGCCCATGGAACCCCAGGCTCTTGTTGCCCGGGGTACCACAGACTCAAGCAATCCCCAGCCTCAGCTTCCCAGGTAGCTGGGATTACAGGCACGCACCACCACGCCCAGCTATTTTTTTGGAACTAGGTCTTGCTACGGGCCCCAGGTGGGACTCGAACCGTGATCCCTAGCCACAGCCACTTCATAGGCTGAAGCTTACAGGCACGAGCCACCGTGCCCAGCTAAGGGTATAGGCTTACACCTCTTGAGATGTGTGTTACCACACTGTGCCCACCACTGAAGCACCAGTGAGCTATATAGTCCATTGTGCCCCCTTTGTTTTCCACTCCAACCTTCTTCCTTTCGTGGCCTCAATTCTGCGCTCAGATTCCTAGGATTTGTTTTGTCAGTTCCTTTACTTTATTTTTTAACATTTTACATCTGAGTGAAATCATCTAGCATTTGTCTTTTTCCTTCTGACTTATTTCGCTTAGCATAATCCCCTTCAGTTCCAGATGGATCTTTTTTAATTTCATGAGAAAGCCATATTTACTTCCATGATGGCTATATCAATTTACATTCCCATCAACGATGTGTAAGGCTTCCTTTTCTTCACACCCCCACCAACATTTTTTTTTTTTTTTTTTTTTTGGTAATCGCCGTCATAACAGTTTGAGATGATATCTCACTGTTTTGATTTTATTTCTCTGATGATTAATGTTGAGCACCTTTTCATTTACCCTTTGGGTATGTATATGTCTTTGGAGAGAAACATCTGTTAATTTCCTTCTACCATCTTTTAACCAAGTTATTTGTGTTTTTGCTAATGTGTTGTGTGAATTCCTTATATATTTGGATGAATTTGATATTTCTTACTTAGACACCTGACTAGAGATACTTGTTTTGATAATAGCTACAGATACTTGGGGTGGGGTGGGAGGGTAGTGAAGAGTAAATTCCGTTTTTTCATTTTGAGTTTGAGTCCTTCAAGATAGCTACAAGGAGGTAATTCTGTTAAGTTAATTAGAAATGTAGATTTCTAACTTAGGACAAAATGAAGTCTGTCCAGAAAGGAATGTTTAGGGACGAGCTGGAACTACTATGTGAACTACAAAGAAAGTAACCAGAGAGAAGAGATGAAATGTGGAGACTACTCTTGTAAGGCTTTGCAGGAAAGAGCGGTATAAAGAAAGATAAGGAGGTTTAGTGAAGAAAGTGTTGAGAATATTCTCTCCCTTTAAAAAGCATACTCATATTTTTGTAGATTAGGTACATGGGGAGACTGATTAGTGAAGGTGGAAAACTGTTTAAAACACATGCTGAAGTCACAGTTGTGGGTAGTGACTCTGGTGTCACCAATGATGGCAGGATCTTGGCTCCAAGTTTTGTTGATTCAGTTATCATTGCATCCATGGTAATACTACATGAGTCTGTAATGAAGGTTAAATGAGGTAATGTTTCATATGAGGTGCTGGATTGCTTTTATTGTTTGTCAGGGAATGGATTGAAGACAGCAGGTATGTGATAAGGTATGTGATTGAGCTGTCTGGAGGGGATTTGAAGGGGATTGGGAGGAGTTTTAAATTTAACTGAGTTAGGATGTGGTCAGGGATAAGAGAGTGTGACAAGGGTAGTACATACAATTGGGTATAAAACTAAAGATAAGAAAAAGGCTGTGGAACAACAATAAGGGCTGGGGTAAGGTTGAAATTATATCGTGGTACGAACTGCATGACTGTGGAGCTATGTGTAGTAGCAGTTAGCAGCAAGAAAGAGGATTAGGACAGGAGAGGGGCCAGTTTCATATAAGAATGGGTCTGGATTGACTGGGTGTGTGTGTCTGGAATGCTGCACTGGAGGGAATATTGATTTTCTCTGTAGTGAAGACCAGTTTGCTCCTTACTATTAAATTAATAGGGACTTGGGTTTAAAGATTCAGTTCATGGAAGTAGGTATGTGTGCTGTGTAGAAGAACAAAAGAACAAGATACTGTGTTTAGGAGGAACTGTGTGTTGCGGTTTTAGATGTTGAAAATGGTAAAATTTTGTGTGCTGACAATATGGGTAAGGACAGGTGTTGAATACTAGGACACTTTGTTTTTGGGGAATGACTTTCTTGGGGTGAGAGGAAAGTTGAACAAAATAGAGAAGATCTCAGGAGTGGTGTAGGTGCTTGAAGTCAAATTTTGTATCCCTCAAGGGATTTGGGAAGAGAGGTTTTACTTGGATGAAAAGTAGTGTGGAACAGACTAACTTTTCAGAAACCCCAGTTAACTTATTAAGGACATGGAATAAGGTGGACCCTCACAACCACCAGGTGGAGAAAGCTGTTGTTGAGATTAAAAAAAAAAAATCAAAATTGGACTGCTGCTTAAAGTTGTTTTTAGGACCAAGAGCAGAGGGATTTATATTGAAGGAGACTAGGTATGATCTGTTCTCTGCATGACTTTACCAGAGTCCACCTAAGGGCCATACCCTCTGTATGTGAAGAGAGTGGGTAGGGGAGGAAGAAATGGCAAGCTTCTGTTCTGGGGCCCCCTCCCAGCTGTGTAAATGAACTTTTGAAGGTGATATTCAGCTCTTAAACGATATGATTCTCAGGAAATTAGGACCGGTTATAGAGAAATAGAAATGCAATGCAAGGTGCTTGTTTACTTTTTAACCAAATAGGCCTTTTTGGTTAGTTACTGTAACTCAGCCTTGTTTTTATTAATGGAAGCATCATATTTCACCATATAAAGGACCCAAAATTAAACCCTTTGGTGGTCATTGAGTTTTCTTCCATTTTTCATTTTTACCAAAAATATTGCAGTGTCTGGCCTTGTACTTATTTCGCTTATTTCAGAAGTTTGTTTCTTCTCATTTGAGATTTGTTTCCTTAATGCTGTATCATGGCAGTGGACTCTTTTTTAGAATCTATTTTAGATTTTTTTAGAATCTATTCTCTAGTCTAGTCTAGAAATGTGATTTCCAGCATGTGTTTAGTCTTGTAGTAACAACATTTCACAAGGCTGTGATACTGGAGTCCCACCTGTTCTCTCTGTACTGGGTACACAAAATCTCCTGAGGGCTTAGATGACCACATTGGAAAATGGGGAAGCCCCTGGGGTTTTATGGAGAATGTTAAGCCTAGGAGAACTTTGGTGCCCCCAGGCATCTGTGGTGTGAGTTTGTTCCTCCCAGGCTTTTCTCTAGTGTTCTTTGAGACTTTTATGTGGAATCTGAGCCAGAAAGACTCTAGTGAGGTCCCTAGTCCCCCCCCTTTCCTGAGGTTGGGGTGGGACACCTGATTCTCCTTAGTATATTTCTGCTTGTAGAACCTTTCTCTGAACTCCAGAGGAATGTTAATGTAGCACCAGCGCTCAGATCTTCGTTAATGAACCAAGTGTTCCCTCCACTGACAGAACTGCCCGTTTCACAAACACCCCAAGGAATGCGGGTTTTAATTGAGATCCAACCTTCTTGGCCAGTTTTGGAGCCTGGAATAAAAGAACTTGCTTTGGAAAAGCTTTAGCTGGTTTATGTTTTATCTTTGTTTTGTTTGTTTGTTTTTTGGAGACTAGGTCTCGCTCGTTGCCCGGGGTACCACAGAATCAAGGAATCCCCAGCCTCAGCTTCCCAGGTAGCTGGGATGACAGGTGCACGCCACCACACCCAGCTATTTTTTTGGAACTAGGTCTCGCTACGGGCCCCAGGCGGGACTCGAACCGCGATTCCTAGCCCCGGCTGCTTCATAGGCTGAAGCTTACAAGCACAAACCACCGTGCCCGGCGGTTTATGTTTTATCTTAACCACAGTTGGGTCCTGAGCTTAAGCTTCTATTTCTCCATAGGAGAGAGAACTAGCAATACTCTTCCTTATGTTTGTGGTTTTAATGGCGTTTTATTCCTCAGAGCGCGTCTTTTCCTCTTTGAGGGGTATGGGGGAGTGGAGCTGGCATTCATTAATGTCAGTAGCTGTAATTGGGCAGTTTGATTGTCTTTTATTTAATGCCACCTATGTTCATTTTCACCTTGCCTGATGGAGGACGAGAGGCAGGAGTACTATTTTAATTTTGTGATGCTGTTCCCATAGCTGATGATTTGGTGTGTAAGAGTTTAATGAAAGAGCTTGGGGTAGAAGCAGAGATGGGAAAGTTGGAATTTTTGAAGCAATCTGATTTCCTTTCTCTGACAGTAGAGGAATTTGGTTAGAGAATTTCAATCATGATTCTCACCCCCCTCCCCCATCCCTACCCCCACCCTCATACTTAGCTTTCTCTGTCCTTGACATTAGGAAGGGAGAAGGATGGGGGAACTTGCTATGGACTGTAACTATGAATCTGTCTTTGATAGAATTCTTCATATGGTATTCATAAATGGGCTTCAGGAGGTTCGCATTTACTTGAAATTGTCTGCAAAAGGGTATATACTTGTTTCTTAAGAGAAAATCGATAGTTTTCATTATATTCTCAGAGGAAAGAAGTTCTTTGGATTTGAATCTTGACTTAACAGTAAGAAAAGCAGTAACTGACATCCATTGGACTCTTGCCACACACCAGGCTCTAAGTGTTTTACATACATTATTTTGTTTGAGCTTTCATTCCCTGAGGAGAATATTATGATTATCCTTCTCTTACTGATAAGGAAGCGATGGTATGGAGACCAGCACATTAGAATGATACACTTTGCTGGACCTGCAATTTAAGTGGGATAGCCTGATTCAAGAATTATTGGTCATTCCTTGGTGTAGGACCTCGCCTCTAAGCCAGATGGCTCCATGATGACTCTGAAATGTAGCCAACTTTAAAGCCAACTTTCCTTTTTTCATTTCACTGCTTATATTCTAGCATAGGTTCTCACTGAGGTTAAGGAGGAAGTTGTCTTTGGGAAGCTGGATCTATTTAAATTTGATCCTTAAATCTTTGTCCTTGGTGTGAGTTTTGGAACAAAGAATCAGTAACCTTTGCCACAGAGTTATTGTGAGTGTAAAGATAATTCTGTACCTGAAAGAATTTTGGAACCATGAATGTTGTAGGATTATGTGTTAGGCTAGGAAAGCTCTGCTTTCCTGGGGAGAGTGGGCAGTATCTAGCTTTAGAAGGATATCATCCACTGAGTCCAAAGGGTATGAGATTTGGGTCTGTTTGTCTAAGATGCCTGTGGTCAAAAGTACATTCTGGACAGAAGAGGCGGTGATGTAACGGGACTCTGTGTGTATTGAAAAATCCCTCTTTGCTCTTTCCTCATTTTAGGTTTGTCCTTTGAGTTAAGTCAAATATTTATTAAGCATTTCTAAGTACAAAACTAGTATATTAGAGAGTTCTGAGATACAGCAGTAGTCCCTTCCCTGTGTGCAGTTTTGTTGAAGAGCAAGAACAAAATGTGTACATATGAAGGGAGACGTCTGGTAAGTTCAAGTAGAGATCACACTTGTGTACTGGCTAGAGGGTTTCAGGAGAGAGGGGGAACTCTGGAATGGAATAATGAAGGCATTTAGGTTGAAGAATTTGAGTAGTTTGAGAGGGTGGGAAGCATCAAGCCAGGTCAGGGATGAAGACTGAGCATCCTGAAAAGCCTTGACAATGAGATTTGGGAGGGCCTGGAGTTACTGGGGGTTCTCATTGAGAAAAATTGTTGTAGTGGAGTGTTCAAGATGGATCATAAAAGGGAACAGATGGTATCAAGTTCTTAGCCAATTTCTGAACTTTTTGTTTCTGTAGTTCAGATGGAAATTGTGTAATTGACAGTAATTTTCAATAGATGGACTGGTATAGGCACACTGTGCCTTTTGCTTTTCTAATTGGAAACATTGGAAGCTCCACTGGGGTTTATATCAGGTAGTGGGAGATCACATGGTTCTTATATATTTTTCAGTCCCTTATCCCATAGACAGAGGCAGCTTTGACTGTACAGTGTATATTGAAAGTACTCTGTTTATACTTTTCATTTGATTTATGGACTAGGGACATTAAAATCTAATTTAAGCCACTAGTTTCCACTTCTTTGAACACTGACCCTTTCACTTTAGTTACCAGTATCTTTTGCCTTTCCTTTCTGAGGGTGCTGTGTTGTAAAAGTGATAATTATCAGTATTTTTTGTAACTGTAAGTAGCAAATAAAGAAAATATAAATCATTGACAAAATAGGGTAACTGATATTTAAATAATTGAAAATAAGGCTCTATAAGTTTAAAACAAACCAGTTCAGATCTTTATAAACAGCAGTTGCATAATGCTTGGCATTAAATGTGTAGTCTGTCCTTGCCATGGGTTCTTAAAAGAAGGCAGTGAGATAGGTCAGAGGATACTTCACAGGGAAGCTGGCTGTTGTCACACAGTGAGGGAGTTGTCTTGCTTGTTCTAAAATTGAGCTGATCCATTTATTGGGCAGGAGATGTTAATAGGAAGTCTAGAAGCAGGATTGGAAAATGGTTACATTATACTTTCCAACTCTCTGTATTGCTTGGTAATATAAAATTTTATAACAGTGATAATATAAATTCGATTGTGTTACTATAAAGTAATTAAATATTATTGGAAAGTAGATTGTAATTAGAAATCTCAGTTTTTTATTATAGTTCCAAAGTATTTGCTAGTTTTATAACTGACTTTTCTTTTTCTGGATTCTGAGTAAAAATGCCGTCCTTAACTGTAGACTGCAGATACTCTGTACGTGTATCACCTCAGATGGCTAATCGGATTGTGGATTCTGCAAGGAGCATCCTCAACAAGTTTATACCTGATATCTATATTTATACAGATCACATGAAAGGAGTCAACTCTGGGAAGTAAGTGTCTGTGTTTTTGGCGCCTAATTCTGAAGCTGCTGAATATTTTTATACTCTTATTCTAAATTAAGTTTATGCTGCCCGCTCTGAGTTTGGGCAGCCAGGAGAATGGTTTCAGAACTAATTTCCTTCTGACTAGCTGATGTCAACAACAGGCATCTTTTGCGTGCCCTCATATGGAAAGTGTCACATGATCAGTGTTGGGAGCTGAGAAGTCTAGTCCCTTGCCTGAGGGAATGAAGGGCTAGCTATTAATAAATAAGGTGTCTCAAGCCTTAAATCCCATCTACACTCTTCTCACAAAAAAATTAAACAAGTTCTTCTACCCCGAGTAAATAAAATTTAGGGGAAAAAATTCTCTGTGTGTCAGTTGACTTTCTCTCCATTAAAAGGACCACCACCACCAACAGTGCCAAAGAAAATTGTTACTGCAGATTTCAGTTTGGTTTAAAGTAAAGCTTTGTTTAAAAAAAACAAAAGTCCTCTTAGAAAATAAAAAGTTAATGATGATGATCTATGTGATGAAAATAACTACTTTAGGCTTTTTTTGTATATTTTTTGTATAGGGAAGCAGTTAAAACCAACTTTTTAAATTATGAAACTTAAAAATACAGAAGAGTTGAAAGGATAGTACAGCAACTATCTGTGTATTTCCACTACCTATAGTTAACAGTGAGTATATGTAGGTTTTCTCGTTTTTTTGTTTGTTTTTTGGTTTTGTTAAACCATTTCAATATACATGATGGTATCATTACATTTCACAATTGAAGTTTTCAGGTTGTGTCACCTAAAAGTAAGAACATCAAGAGCCTGACTATTGTACGTTAAGAAACCAGTTTGTTGCTTTTTTGAAGTAGTACCATCTTTTTTTTATTGCTGTCCCTGTGAGATTTCCTGACTTCAGCTTCAGCAAAAGAGGGAATAGAGGTGGGAATGAGATCTTGTGGTATCTCTGAATGAGTGTTGTGGGATCACTGACCTTCATGACACTTGAGGGAAAGATGGAGGTGAGTTCAGAAATACGGTGGTGGTTCATAGTCCAAAGCAACAAAGGTGGTGGTGTCAGAGGTTAGGGTTGGGAAAGGATTTGTGCAAAGCTGGCTCGTTTTTGGGGAGTTGGAAAAGTCAGTGATGATCCCAAACCTTTGGTGTATTTACTCAAATGTTACCAGTTTTCTCCTTATTCATACCATGGCATTGCTAATGCCCACATCCCTAGTCTGCAGAGGAAAAGGTAAGCTGCTGATACAATCCTGGCATGTAGTACAGAGAGGGTGTAGAAATGGTAGCTGCTGATGCTGTTCTATTTTCTTCCCTTCTTGACCACAGATCTGGATGTACGTGTCAGCTCTTTTCTGTGGAGAGGGCATTAGGAGGGATGGGATGGATAGGTTAGCTGCAGCAGCTGTAGCCAGGACTGAAGCACAGTGGACCTGAGGGCCATGCTGGCCCAAGCTATGAGTCAAGTTTTGTGTTGTTACTGACCAGTCTGATCCTAGTATGTGGTCTGGTTTCATACATGCTAATAGTGAATGGAAGCTTGCATATGGGTCTAAACAGGACAGTGTGTAGAATTGTAGCTCTGATTATTTAAAAATCACATGTAAAACCAGTACATGATACCAAGTTTGAATTTAGTTTTCTAAATCTCAAGCTACAGAAGTTAAAAAGTAATCTCTGTTGTGAAATTATAGTCATGGATGGGTTCTTTTTCTCTTTTGAGTAGGTGAAGTAGCCATGTTAGTTAGGCTTATTGAAATATAGGAGAGTTTTGTTGTAGCAATGACCCAGAACCTTGAGGCCCAGCAGTCCTTGGTGACCTGTGTCATTTCTTTGACTAATATACATAGTATTATCCCATTTTAACTCTACTAACTTAAACAAATAAAAAAGTAACCTTTTACCAGTCAGAACGTTTTGTAAACTGTCATTTGCAAACTGTAGTAATGCATATCTTCAGTCGGGTCGTGTGGTCATCAATTGCTTTGTCAGCATAACTTAAAATAGGCATGATCACACACCTCAAGCTGGAGGGAAGCACTGAAGTAGTATACATAGAGCTGAAGATGTTATTGTATTTTCGTCTTCTGTAAAACAAATATAATAGATGGGAAAATAAAAAAGATTTTGATGTATAACTTGATCAAACTTAAGCAAGTATGTACACCTCAAAAATTACCATAGAAAAAGTTGGAAGTTCTTGGGAAATGCAGGTAAGTGAATTAAAGCAGAGATTGTCGTATGTATTCTGATTCTCCCTCCTGCCCATTTTTTACTTGAATTTTTGCCAGCCACTCCTTTGGGAGTGACCAGGTTACTCAGGGCAGCTTGAGATTTTGCTAAAATGTCCCATGATGATGGGTAGGTGGTAGAGTATTAGGTTGTTAATCATAAGTCAGTGCTCTAGTTTGTTTTCAGTACACTTCCTTCCCTTGGCAGGTGTTATTAACCCAGGTTGTATAGACAGTTGGATTTAAAAATAAATAAATAAATAAATGACTGATCAGACATCTCTAATTTTATACTTAGTTTTTCTGAAACAGATAACATGTTTCTAGTTTTGTGCTGGGCACATAGAAAATATTTCATGAATAGGTGTTTTGAATTTTGTTAAAGGAGGCATGTTTAGTGTTGTGATTGCATATTGCTGGAAAGGCTGCCCTAAATTTCCTAGTGCCCCATCTACTAAAAGTCCCCTGGGCTTAGTAGACTCTCTCAGTGTGTCAGATCTGGAAATTTTATGTAACAGCTTGTTTTTGTGTATGACCTGATTTTGGTTTGTGTCAAACTGGTTGTCACTAACCTCCCAGTACTCAGGAACACTTGAGGTTTATCATATTGGTAAAATGGAAGCTTTTCCTGAAATATTTGTTGGGTGCATCAACTATGGTTGTAGATAAGAGGTGTTAAGGGTTCTAGCTGTTGCATGGTAGAAACAAAACTGAACATGGCAACAGCTCACTGATTATATTTATTGAATTCTGAGTTTAGAGATATCTCTTAGGGGCAGAAGCATAAAGGTATGTCAGTTAAGCCATTTCTGATGCTCTCAAGAAGAGCTATAATCAGGTGTTTCTCAATGCAGCTTATACCTTCTGAACTGGATATGAATAAGGGTTGAAGGAGTTCTATGGTACAGAATTGACTTCTCGAGTCTCCAAGAAAGGTGACTCTAGCTGAATGGATATGGTGCAGGTTGGTTAGATCCTCCATTCCCTTGTTTGTAAAATGTGGGTGTTGATGTCTGTCCTACAGGGTTGTGATATCAAAACTCCTAGCTCGGAAGCTGGCACAGAGTAGATGATAAGTACCTGGGACTTCTTGTTAAAATTATTATATGTGTAAATTGTTAAAATTTCTCAAGGCAAAATCTTTGACAATTCCGGAAGAAGGGCATGAGAAGGTAGTGGAAGGGGAAGCTAATAGGAAAAGCTATGCAGAATTGCATCTCTGCCATGTGTGTCGTCATTGCATCTGTGTTTTTCTAATGTTAGTTTGTAGGCGCTCTATTAAAGTTTGATGTAACAGACAAAATACTGTCAAAAAATGCTTGTCTTCGTTTTCCTTATGTTGTGAACATAATTATTCCTATTCTGTATCTGTGCCTTTGTATCCCCAGGTCTCCAGGCTTTGGGCTATCACTAGTTGCCGAGACAACCAATGGCACCTTCCTAAGTGCTGAACTGGCCTCAAATCCTCAGGGCCAAGGAACAGCAGTGCTTCCAGAGGACCTTGGCAGGAACTGTGCTAAGCTGCTGCTTGAAGAAATCTATAGGGTATGTCCATAGCCTCTGCAGGTTCTGGGAGGGAAGGCATCAGAAAGTATTCTTCTCTCATTCTTGTTCCTTGACAAAACGTTCACTTTCAAGGGCTTGAGCTGAGCAGTTAATCTGTTTCTACCCATTAAATAGTTTGGCATTAACTAGTTTCATGGATTGCTTAACTAGTCATTGAGCAGAGATCTAGCCCTGCTGGTTAGAACACAGAGCAGGTAAGTTTTAATGGAGAGAAGGGAAAATAATTAGAAAGAATCATAGGAGAGAGAAAATACAAAAGTACGGTGTGATTGACATTTGAAAGTAAGCAAAGTAGAGACTGGAGGGAAGATGAGCTAAGAGGAATAAGGTGAAGCTGCCTGAAGTGCATTCTCTAAGGTCCTATATACTTGGTTAGAGGAGAGGCAAAACTTTGGTTCCAAGTTTCTGTTAATCTGCTTAATTTTCTGTGTACACTATCACATTGTAAAGGTGAAATTTTCTGCTTGACATGCAGACTCCAGGGCATGCTTTCAGGGTGGTCATTTCTTTGCCTTATTTGGTAGATCCCACAATCTTAAACTAGACTCTGGGTCATTTGCTGTTGTATGGTGTGTGTAATGGTTGTAAATTGTTTTCTGCAGATAAAGAGTCTTTCGTCTTTGTATTTATCTGTGTATTTATTCTTGGTTTTATATGCTTCTTTGCTGGTTTCTAAGAAAGTTTGCTCTGTGTAAAGAAGCAAAATTCATGTCTGAATTATCTGGTCAGATAAAACCATTGAAGGAATGCAGTGGTGATTTTGTTTTACTTTTAGTTCTTTCTTTCACCATAGTAATCTATTAAACATTATAGCATGGTGATGTCTGTGGTCATGGATGTTGATCCCTCTACAAGTCTTACAAAGGAAAACAGTTTATAACCACAATCTACTTTCCTTGTACAAGTCACCATTCTTGAAAATACCTCATCGGCTGCCAGGCACGGTGGCTCTTGCCTGTAAACTTCAGCCTATGAAGTGACTGGGGCTAGGGATCGCAGTTCAAGTCCCGCTCGGGGCAACACAGCGAGACCTAGTCCCCAAAAAATAGCTGGGTGTGGTGGTGCGCGCCTGTAATCCCAGCTACCTGGGAAGCTGAGGCTGGGGATTGCTTGAGTCCATGGTACCCCAGGCAACGTGAGCCTGTGGCTCCATGGGCAAAAATAGCAAGATCTAGTCTCAAAAACAAAAAGCAAAAAAACACAAAAAAGAAAATACCTCATCGGATATAGAATGTACAAAAGAACCAAAAAAGATTGAAGTGGAACAAATGAAAGTGAACTATTTTTGAGCTAATTAAATTTTTCTAATATAGAATCTACTATCCATTTAATTGAAATGGAAAACCAGTTGTGTCTTCATCAGTAGGGTGATTCCATCACCTCTACTTAGTCACTTTTTTCAGGAAATAATGCAGGAAGGAAATAGCTTATTAAATGAAATCCTTATGAAGTAACCAAGTATCTCACAATCCCTGTACAGTCAATGTCTGGCTCCAGCTTTCCTGATGCTGTATTCGTCCAGAGTTTGATGCTAATAACTTCATTACTAGAAGTTTGTGGTAAATGGTCAGGTTACCCTGCTGATTACTGCATTCAAATCCAAGCATTTGAGAGGAAAGGATGTGTGTCACTATACAACTCCTGTTGACTTGGGCAGTTTTCTTTCCCTTGGTCCTTTGGTGAGGGGCAGGCCCTCTTGTCTCACCATGGGAGCCCTTCTTTTTTTTTTCTAGCAGATCTTGGGGAAATGGAAGCATCACATTACAGAACAACTCAGTGGGAGCCTACGGGCACAGCTGGAGTTGGGTTTTATATCCCTATAAATAGCAGATTATAAGTCCTCTGAGCAAAAGCATAACATGTCTGTCGACAAGAGAGAGAAAAACATGCAGTCTGGGTTAGGTTATTTAATTTTTTGGCGGGGGAGTGGGGGTTAACTTCTACTTTAAATCATCTCATTGTCCTTGGACCAAGTTTTATTTTTTTGAAATCATTAAGGAAAGTTCCTTTCTATGTGTCTAGGATTTTTAATTGATAAAAGGATAAAGTACTTAATGTTTTTTATGAATAATTCTCTGTAGATCTCTGACATATAATTTAAATGAATAATAAAAATCTATCTCTTTTGAAGTTGTCATTTATTTTTACTTGTTTTAAGTTTTTGATCTAGTTCTTTGCATTCTATTTATGTCTCATTGGTTACCAGTTCTTCTTGATTCTGTTTCACGCTTTCTCGTACCACTCTTTCCTATTGATATTCTGCCACCTCCATCCACTAGCTACCTTCAGTTCCTGAGACCTAGGTTACATGTACTGCCTCTCCCCACTTGCAGAGGTGAGATTCTTTCCAAATCCTTTCTAACATCTTCAGTCTAAATCTCCTAAAACATTGGTCTAGCCTTATCACTCCTGCATTCAGACTTTCGTTTGCTTTTCACTTTTCCAAACTAAAGTAAAATTCTTGACCCAATTGGAAAGACCCTACCTCAGTCTTCCTAACTCATCTTCTCCTTATGTTTCATATACTTCTCTGCAGACTGCATGCAGCTTTCTTTTAGTCCCTGCATCATGTTTCCCCCATTCTCCTCTCTCCAGATCTGTTCATCTCTCCAGGGTTCACTTAAATCCCTATCTCCCCAAAGCCTCTCTTTGGCACCGGGTGAGTAGCACTGCCTGTTTCAGCACCCTGCACAGCTTTGGCTTCACATTAAATTGTGTCTAATTTCTGCTCATATCTCATCGTGGCAGTGACATTGAAGCCATTCACAGTAAGGTTTGTATCCTCTGCTCTGGAGATAGCCTGCCTCCTCCTTCCTTGGTCCCTAGCATATTTATTGGACTAAAATATTGGTGCATTACATAATAAAAATCATTTGAGAATGGTGGAATAGCAATGTGATAATAGGAAATAGAGACTAAAGAGAACAGTTTAATTTTAGACAATCTTATGAAAAGGAGCAAGCTTTTGGTCCTCATTCTTAATGGTCAGATTTTCTTTTTTAGACCTCATAATTGACTAATTAAGGTAAGTATTGTCCTTTATTGACTCAGGTACTTTAGGAAAAGTGATAGATTTTCATAAAAACTAGCAACAGTATAAACCCTCTTATTACTTCATTGTCTGACAAAATGGGTGTCTGTTCCTGAGTATTATTTTATTCCCTATCCTGCATGCATTCAAAAAGGAAGGAGATTTATTTATATAATAACAGTGAGTGACCACTTATTATGTTAAAAGTCTAAAAGAGGCTAGCATTGGACATTCTGGGTTGTGATCAGAAACTGGGTTCCTTACTGTGATGTGTACAAAATAATTCAAGGTCATTCTTTCAATTTTAGCTTGGATTTTAAATAAAATTATACTAGAAAGAATGAGCAGAAATTAAGACATTTTAAGCTACAAACTTAAGCAGTAGTATTGTATTTTAAAAGAAACAAATGATGAAATGGTTGACGAATCCAAGAATGAATGAAGGAGAGAAAACGCAACTGTACTTCAGGAGAAAGTTTTTGAAAAAACCTCTTTCTGTTCTGCTTACTGATTTGGTAGGATCGGCTGAAAAAGTGTTCAAAAATAATGCATAGGGACTAAGAATGGAGAGATATGATTTTGATAGTTCTCCAATTTTATTTTTAGACTAGGTCTCGCTATTTTTACCCGTGGAACCACAGGCTCACGTTGCCCGGGGTACCACAGACTCAAGCAATCCCCAGCCTCAGCTTCCCAGATAGCTGGGATAACAGGTGCACGCCACCATGCCCAGCTATTTTTTGGGAACTAGGTCTTGCTGCATGTCCCCAGCGGGGCTCGAACCGCGATTCCTGGCCCCAGTCATGGCTTCCTAGACTGCCACCTACAGGCATGTGCCACCATGCCCAGCCAGTTCTCCAATTTTAAGATACATCAGAGGAGATAAAAAGACCCATGTTGTGTTTTATTATTGCTTGAACATCATAGGCTGTACTTATGCGGATTTGGATAGTGTAGGTTCTTTCCTCTTCTGTTTTGTTGGTTTTCCATTCTCGGTGTAATGATTAAATTTTAAAGTGTTTATGTTTACAGGGTGGATGTGTGGATTCAACCAACCAAAGCCTGGCTCTATTGCTCATGACTCTTGGACAGCAGGATGTTTCCAAAGTCTTGCTAGGACCACTCTCTCCCTATACGTGAGTCATTTTCTTTGAACCTCTTTATTCTGTCCAGTTTAATCTTCCAGTTATACATAATGACAAAGGTATTGTGATGTGTATAGCCTGGCACTGTGGACATCTGCTTGTATTGCTCCTTAAAAGTGTCAAAAATCGACTCTTAACCTGGTTGTTTTGCTTTCCTTTGCTGTCATTTCATTATTCTCATGCGGTTAAAAACTACTTGATAACTCATAGACGGTACTTTTGTCTGTACCTTTATTTTGTTTCCATTTTAGGGAATCTAAACTAGTTCTGTTACAACTTGGTTTGTTTGTTTGTTTGTTTAAACCCTCTTTCCCCTGGCTACATTCAAGGTGATATAGGTTATAAACTGACTGAAGAGATGAAAAAGGCCAAGTTTTTATAGGAATACCACTGGACTAGTAGTAGAGGGATCTTAGAAGTGAATCTGACACCATTGAATATTAACAGAAACTGACTGCAGAGGTGTTGAAGTGTTCTCTAAAAAGAGCAACTCATTGGAAGATGTGAATTATTACAGAGAAGCGTTTTCCAGTAATAGTATATGAAGTTGCTGTAAACTGCCCATTAGAACATTGATATTTCCCTTTGTGTGTATACACATGCTTATATACTTCAAAGTCATTATATGGCCATCTTTGGGGCCGGGGGCTTGTGAGGGAGAAGATACTCAGGTAGATATGAGACTGAACTGTCCTTTTTCGGTTATCATGGTACCGATGCTGTATATCTGAAAGGTACAGTACTGTGATAACTGAAGAATGGTGGTGCCATCACATTGAGAAAGGGTTGAGCACTGCCAAGGGGCAGTGACCATCAGACCATGACTTGGGGTGGGAGTGGAGGGCTAGAGCTTGAAAGGAATTCTTTGGAAGGTTTTTTCTTTTCTTGAGTTGATGGTGAAAAGCTTTTTTGGAACAAGGAAATGGAAGAGAATACATTCTGTTTAGCCATAGGGGAAGACTGATAAGGAAACCATGAGGACCACATTACCTCCTGATAGCTTGTGTAAGGTATTTCATAGGACAGGAAGGCTAAAATCAAGTAAGCCTAAGTGGGACGCTAACATCAGGAATCAGTCCTACTAAAACAGACATTATAGTTAAGGCATTTGGATGGATGCGTGCTGGCTGTATTGTACCCTAAGTGCAGAGATTCTCTTCCTTAGAGAGCTTGCTGAAGCTTCAAATAGCTCTATGATCCATATGGTCCTTTTCACTTTTGTTGAAAGCAGCATTGCTGCTGTTATTCCAGCCTCTTCCTCAGGACAGCAGAATGTCTGGTTGCTTGCACAAAATCAGGCTGTGTCATGGGGCATGGACCTTGGCAGAACATTATGTGAAAAATGGAATGTATACTTATTTTTATTTTTCCTTGACCTTTTGTTTTGTTTTAGAGGTTCTTTTACTTTGACTTCAGTGCCTTATAAAATTCTCAAGTCAGCAAACTCCATGGAGATGGTTAAAATGTGACTGGACATTAAAAAAATTCCCTTGTCCTCCTCGACCCCCTCCCTCCTCCAACCCCACTGCCCCAGAGAGTGCCTTATCTTTGAGAATCCTTGCCTAAAATTACTATATCTCTTGGGAAAACAGAGTGTCCATTTTGAATGTAGCTTTACAAAGGAGTAGGACAAATTGCAACACTATTTTGAGACTAAGGACTGGAATTTACAGGACATTCTTCTTCTGCATTACTGGTCTCTCAGGCTTCATGCAAGAGGGGCTGCCAGGTGGTGGGAAAGGGCAGCCTTCCTTCTTTTTGATAAGCCAGCACAAAAAGGGGTAAGAGAATTTACTTTCTAGAAGGTTGAATTGTATGGAGTCTTTTTGACCCTTCTTAATTATGTATGTGGCTCATTACCAGTGGTTCAAAGTGATGAAGGATAAAGATGGAATATGCGTCCTTCAGGCAAGATAGGCAAGATATGTGTGTACAGTTAAATGTGGGAAACGAACAAAATTCATTTGGACAGTTGAGGTGGGAGCAATTGTTTAAATATATTTGGATTCAAATGTTTTGGAGACCAAATGATCACGCTTTCATGTGCAGTTAAAGGCAAAGAAATTTGATTTCAGAGACCTCAGATTTCTCAAAGAAAAACAGAAGCTAGATCTTCCTTGGTTTTAAAAAATGTATTTCTCCTGGTACTTTGCACATTTTGATTTGTAAAATTGCTTTTTAAGTTTTACTTAGCAAAAGCTGGAGTTAAAGTTTTTTTTGTTTTTGTTTTTTTCTCTTTCAGTATTGCTTTCAAACCCTTTCTGGATAGGGGTCTCTTTGTTCTTATTTTCTTCTTATGTCTTACTTCAGGAAACTGCTGTTGGTGATGAGTTGTGTTACTTGAGAAAATATATACATGTGAAATTCTTTGGGAATGCTGTGGACAAGTTACTTAACTTGTTTGGACTTCAGTCTCATCTCTAGAAAAAGTGACTGGTCCTGATGTCATGGACTTTTGGAGATAGGTCAGGTGCTTAGAGTTCCATGCAGTGCAGTAGGCCTGATGCAGGTTAGTCAGAGATGGTCACCCCTCCCTTGCTTCAGTATTGAAAGTCCCCCATTGAGGTCACTGTGAACACCATGTGAGCAGATAAATTCTGTTTTGGCCAATCTTAAGACTGGAGCCAGCATAAAATTGTCTGCTCAGTTATTAGTAAACCTATTTTTATTAATTTTTAAATTTGTAACTTCTAGAACCGTCACATTACTAAACAAACCACACGTTTGCTATTCCCAAGAATTCTGCAAAGTTTTTATTTAACAAACAGTTCAAGAGTTTGTGGTGTGCTAGGTTTTGTTTACAATGTTTTGTTTTTCTTAATAATTATGAACTCATTTAATTTTTATGGTGACGTTATGAGAAAAATAAAGGCATACATTACGTTTTCCATTTTAAAGGTGAGGAGGTAAAAGCACAGATAGGTCTAGTCAATGCTCAGGGTCACACATTCAGTAAGTAGGGGTCAGACCTGTCTTTTCCAGAGTCTGTGCTCCCCTGGTGACTGTGCACCTGTCCAAGAGCTGGATTTTCTCCATGTTGTTGGGCTCCAAGCACCTTATTTTCTGAAGCAGGATGCAACGCAACATCTTTTAAGAGTCTTCCTTTCAAATGCCTTAAAATGGTCTATCTGTAGCTTGACATCTAAAATAAAACCATGCCACTTTTTTTCTCTGACTTTAATAATTGACCTTTTCCCACTCCTTGTGAATTGCTAGGGTACCAATGTCCTTGTTAAATACTGCCTGATGAGGCTTCTTGACTTACCCAGTGCATGTCACCCAGCCTGCTGAGTGACTGTCAAATGAGATCATTCCCTGGGTAAACTGGAAACTGCTGGCCCAGTGCACTTCTCTTTAGGTTCTGTGACTTGACCACTCTTCTTGAGCTGGCATATACCCCTCCACCTAGCATTTGTGAATTGGTTTTAATGCTGCCAAACTGTCACCTTTTATTATATGCTATTTGAACCCCCGGATGTATTTGGCATATGGTAAAAACAAGCAGTATCCTTACTTTTCAGGAGAAAAAGCTGATCTCAGTTTCAAGAATGAAGTTTTTAAATTCAGTTGTAAAGCAAGCAGGAAACAGACTTACTGAAGAGATGTGGGCTCCAGGATGAGTTTGGTCAGGAACTCACTTGGAGCAGAGGTCAGCTGGGCTGACCTTGGGAAAGAGCTTGCTAGAAAAGTACCACTGATTTATTTAAAAACTGTTGTGAAATGACTACAGGCAGCCCCATCTGACCTTTCTTTGCCCAGATCCACATGTCCCCCCTTGACTCCATAGCAACTCCTTAGACCTGTGAAGTGGGTAACCCCAGTATCCAAGTGGCTTGGTGAAGCAGGAGACAACACCCTCTGTTGTGGTTTGTGTTTGTGGTGCTGCCAAAGAGAGAACTCTACCCATGATTACTCTCTACTCTTTAGCAGGCTTCATAAGATGGACACTTAATGAGGGGGACGATGTCTAAGGGTAGGCCAGGCAACCTGGCAAGTCTCAGGCTTTTGGGACTCAAAGGCCAGATGAGCATGAGCCCAGTGGATTTTTAAGCTTTTTTCTGAAAATAAACCATGTTGACCTGAAAATTCTTCGCATAGGAGTTGCACAGTGTCCCCATTTCCTAAAATGGTTGATCTGAAGAGCTGCCAATTACACTGTGAGGAGCAGAGTTACTCTCAGTGTGCTGTGGGCCTCTTGTTTGCTGCCTATGTGGTTGTGTTTCAGAAGGGTGGGCTACGCTATATCTATTGCAGTATGATGTCTGGAAGAGAAGGAAAAGGAAGTGTTCTGTACTCTGGTGGTTGTGCCTTATAGTGTCTGTGTGTGACTTCAGTGTTGTGGGCTGTGGAAGAGGATACAGATCAACACTGGGAGTGACTTTGTTCAACTGCACAGATACAGGGAGAGTTTATTCTGCATTTGGTTTTCTTAAGAAATGCTAGGATTTAATGTTGTCTATGGTTATTTTATAGCTTCTGAACATCTTTGCTCTTTGATTTTTTTTTAATTTAGCTAATTAAATTACTTGTACTATTTTTAATTTTTTTCCATTTCTTTTTAATTGATTGTACACACACATATTACATCATTGTCTACCCTGAGGTTCTCCCATCACCTTGTCACCTGCGAACTATCTTTATCGCTTTCTTGTGCCTTCCCCCTCCCCTGAATTTACTCCTTAGCTACGGGAGAAGATACAGGGAGGCTAGGGCTGGGAGGAGGGGGGGAGACAGATAAACATTCTGACATAGAACTCAGCCCAGTCCCTTACACAGTCTTCCTCAGACAGGCCTACAGGTTGGCAGAACATTATGTAAAAAAGTGGAACCAACTTTGCTTTTTATAACTAATCCAAGGCTACAAATGTCCAAAAGCTACAAATATGTAGACCTGCACACTCAAGCCTGTGTTTCTTCCATCCTTTGCCAAGAGATCAGAAGCAAGCTGAGACCCTGTAGGAATTTTGCCAGCTGGGAGGGTGTCTGGTTTTCCCAGCACACTGAACGATTCACAGTGAAGCAGCCTGGGGAGGCTCTATGGGCAGAGTGCCTCAGACCTGTATTACAGCTGAGGAGCGTTGAGAGAACAAGCTGTTTTCTCTTCAGGATACAGACGAGTGGGTGAGATGGCTGGCTTTTTCTGCATTGGTGCCAGCTGGAAGCTTTGCCCACAGATGTGGACTGTTTATCTGTGGGCTTGGTGTGTTTGTTTTCTCTTTTTACTGGGACAAAATGAGAAGGTTGTGATAGTGTGATTGAGAGCAGAAAACTGAAAATTCCAATTGGTTAATAAGACAGGAAAGCCAGCAGGGAAGAACTGGCTTCTGTTAATTACTGAGAATGTTGAAGTCATTTCTGAAAACTAGCTCTAATTCCAACATTGTTTTCAGTTCTTATTGTAGTGTCTTTTTTATATATATATCCTATATATATATAGAAACTATATATATATATATATATATATATAGTTCCTATCATGCATTATAGGTAATGCATGCTCACATAATTTACTGAGAGGGAAGGAAGGCAGTTGTTCAGACAAAATATAAGCATTTAATTAGGTATCACAAGCAGGGTCAAGAGTGCTACAAACATTTAGAGGGGTTATTGACTCAGGGAGACTATAAGGGGAGTGGACAAATAGAGTGTTATTCTAAAAACAGATGAAGTAGTACCATCCTAGGTGGAAAGGAGAGGAGAGAAATGGGAAATTTTTTTTCTGTGACTATGTGGCTCTCATCAGAACTACTTTTCTGGGTAAGTAGTGTTTCCTGTTTTAAGCCCCTGACGTAGCAGTCATTTCAGTCAGACCTGGGTAAGGAAGTTGTTCAAGCCCCCCTTTTGCCTTTTCCTGCTTTTAACGACAACAACATCAAGGATGGAGGGAGGAGAGAGGGTAGAAATTAATTGCAGAAGTCTATATACTGAGTTTGGTTTATACTGTGTGAGGGTGGGAGCCAGGATCATTCCATTTTTTAAACTTCACAAATACAGAGATGTTAAAATTTATTTGTTTAGAATAGTTTTATTGAGATAATTCACGTACCACAGTTTAACCACTGAAAGTGCACAAATTCATTCTGTAGTATTTAGTATATTCAGTTGTATAACCGTAATCACAGTCTAATTTTAGAACATATTTACCACCCCGGAAAGAAACTCTTTGCCCATTCATGTTGTTCCTTATTTGCTTCTCCCTCCCCCAGCTTCAGGCAACCGCTAATCTGCTTTCTGCCTCGATAGATTTGCCTCTTCTGGACATTTCTTATAAATAGACTTAAACAGTATGTTGTCCTTTGTGGCTGGCTTCTTTTTCTTAGCATGATATTTTCAAGGTTCGTCCATATTGTAATGTGTATCAGCACTTTCTCTTTTTGTAGACAAATAACATTCCATAGTACCGACATATGTCACATGTTGTTTAGCCATTTACCTGTTGATAGGCATTTGGGTTTTCACTTTTTGACTGTTATAAATGAAACTGTTATGAATCAACATTTGTTTACAAGTTTTTGTGTGGGTGTATGTTTCCATTTCTCTCCTGCCTGGGAGTATATAATTGTTGGAATCATATGGAAATTCCTTCAGTATTTTTAATTTAATTTTTGAGTAGCTGCCAGACTGTTGCACAGAAGCAGCATCATTTTGCGTTGCCCCCAGCAGTATATGAGGGTTTCATTCTGACAGCCTCATCCACACTTTATTATTTGTCTTTTTGATTAGATTATAGCTATTCTCTTGGCTGTGAAGTGGTTTTGATTTCCTTTCCCTGATGACTAATGATTTGGGCATCTTTTCATGTACTTATTGGTTATATCTAATATCTGTATATAGATAAATTATCTTTGGGGAAATGCCTTTTCAGATACTTTGTTCGTTTTAAAATTAAGGGTTTTTCTTTATATTATTGAGTTGTGGGAACTAGCCACCAGACCCTTCCAGACATATGCTTTGCAAAAAGTTGACTTTTCACTTTCTTGATAGTTTCTTTGATGCGTAAGAGATTTTAGTTTTTATGTCAAATTCCTTTATTTATTTTTTTGTCATGCTGCTTTTGGTATTATAACTAAGATACCATTGCCTAGCCCAAGATCATGAATATTCACCTCTATAATTTCTTTGGTGAGTTTCATGTAAGTTCTTACATGCAGATCTTTGATCCTTTCTGTTGATTTTGTTTATGTGAGAAATGGGTCCAACTTCACTCTTTTGCATATGGATATGCATGTGGAGATGTTCCAGCACCATTTGTTGAAAAGATTATTCTTTCCAATTGAATTATCTTGGCACTCTTTTTGAAAGTCATTTGACCCTGTGGGTTTATTTCTTGACTCTCACTTCTGTTGCATCAATCTGCATGTCTCGCATCAGCATTTTGAAAGCTGCTCAGTGATTCGTGCGTATTCAGGGTTAAGAACCATCTGGCTATAGAGTGAAGCAGTTTGGAAGGTTTTGACTCGATGGTAGCACAGTACAGGGTTACTGGAATACTTTATAGCCGATCTGCAGACCATCTGTTCTTAATTAAACCGGTATTTCAAAAACTTGCCTGATAAGAATCACCAGGAATGCTTCCTAGCAATAGATTTCTAGCCTCTGAGCATTGGTAGGGGGTTGGGGAAAGGAATGTCTTTATGTGTGGCCTATGATTCTGGTCATCACCTCATCAGTTCTTCCTATCACTTACCAGTTGTTTAGAACTTTTAGGAATGTGTGTTTTAATAAGCTCTGCAACTGAACCTTAAGGTCAGGTCAGGCTGCCTGGGGCAACACAGAATCTGTTAAATCCAGTCAGTTAGAAACCTGCATACCTTTACTTTGCTCTGTATAAAGGAAGATGACAGGCAACAACATTAAACTCTTCTTTGTTTGCTATGAGCTCCTCCTTAAATATCTTTAATATTACCCCCTGCCACATGTGCACAAATGCTGTTATATCCATATTTTCTCCATACTGCCTTTTTACTTTTTAAAAATTTCATAGTATTTTTCAGGTATTTAAATTGTCTTTCTCACTAAATTGAAAACTTAAAGGGATTTTTTTTTTTTTTAGTTGACTGCAGCATCACCATAGCAGGTGCTCAGAGAGATTGACCATTAACCTCAGTAATTCTTGGTTTTGACTCATGATGCTGTGAATCATGAGATTATATATTCTTTTTCTTCGCATGAATGCTAATGTCATATATATGTGCACTCTAACAAGTTTGTGGGATTAAATTACTTACCTCTTGTGTACTAACTTCAGATCTTTAAAAGAATGCATTTACTTTATCTTGTGTATATCTCTGTAAATTGCAAGTTTTTTATAAATGCTATTTAATCGCCTTTGGTGAGTTCTTAATTTTAGTCAGTCCTCTTAATCTGGGGTATTAAAACTTGTAGTCTAGGTTGGGAAAGGAGAATTTTTTTATATACTAAATTCCTTTTTTATCCCCCCCCCCTTTTTTTTTTTCTAGGATAGAATTTTTGCGGCATTTGAAGAGCTTTTTCCAGATTATGTTTAAAATTGAAACCAAGCCATGTGCTGAAGAACTCAAGGGTGGGGATAAAGTGCTGATGACTTGTGTTGGCATCGGCTTCTCCAACCTTAGCAAGACTCTCAAATGATGCTGACACAAAATAATGTCTCAGTACCTACAAACAAAGCAGAAACTGCCAAGGATGCCAGAGGGACCAAGTCCAAATTCATCCAGTACAGGATAGCCTCTTATATTAAGGATTTAATCAATTTTCCATTTAGACAAAATTCCTAACATCCAAATAAAAGCCATCTCTGTGTCATGTGGTTTCCAGCCATTTCTCCAATGGCATTGCTTAGGACACCCAGTCATCATGAGAACTTCACTTACCTGGATGAAGAGTGGCTTTCAGGACCAGGTTGAGCTGCTAGAACAACATTACAACGACATTTCAGCAACATTCCCTCAGTCCACAATCCCTGGACTTCTGTTGTGGGGCTTTTTTCCAGAACTGTGGAGAATTGATATTTGTCTTTTCTAAAAAACTGCTTTTTCTGCATCTGTTTCTATGTTGATATTAGGTGAGATAATATGGAAACTCATTGTTGGAAATTGGTATGTGAGATTGTTTACCCCTTGTTTTCTGAATAGAATGCTGCTTGGAGAAGATACTGCTTTCCATCTGGTTCATTATGTGTATATATGGATGGGCTGTGGAGTGTTGGGGTTCAACTAAAGTTACTGGGTATTTGAATCTATTATCTTCTTATTTAAAATGTCAAAACTTGGAATTATACTTGCAAGCAAGTTAGATTATTACTATTTTGTGGATGCTAGGAGAAAATACATGATTTCTGGTTAGACAGCTTTATTTTCAGAGCACAGCAAACAGCATAAGCTTCATGCTCCTATTGCTTTCTCTTATCCCCAACATACCACAGTGATGTGGAGGGTCTCTAAGTAGATACCTTGGACACAGTGCAAGGCCTGCATCATATCAAATGAATATGCATGCTTGGTGAATGTCTTCTCTTTCATAACAGGTCTCCTTTTTGCTTCAAATGGAGACATTCTGCCATGGGTTGTGTAGTTAGGTTTTTTTCAGTGACAGACAATATGTGCAACATAGTCCCAGAATTGCCTAGTGATAATGTAGCTATTGTAATAAAATGGTCTTTCATTCAGGCAGCAGCCACCTACATTTCTGTGATGTTTGCAAACATTGTCTACAGAGACATTTCTCAAAACATCCATATAGTAAAGATGCTTACCCCTTGAGATTGCTTTCTGCAGACAGTTTTTAGTGTAGGCTCTGTAGAGGTCTACCCAACAAGGGTGTGCAGGAACACTCAAAGATGCTGAGTGTGTGGTGGATCACCTTGACTTATAAATACTGTCTGCATTTGGTATGTTTGCGGGGTCAGGTTTGGTAGAAGAAGAAAGATCAGTTCTTTCGCCATCCCGGGTGGGCTTTTGGAAGGGACTTTGCCTCATCAGTCCTTTTAGTACCCTTTTCTTTTTCAGTGAAAAAAGACTAGTGGACGTTTGTGCTGTGAGGACTAGGGTGTGGGAAGATGTAGAAGTAGAGCAAAGACTGAAGAAGTTCTGGCCATTTTGAGCTTGGCATTCTTCTTTATGCACTGTATTGGTTTTTCTGTTGCTGTTTAATAAATTACCACATGCTTGACAGCTTAAAACACTGCCCACTTATTTACTACAAGTGTATAGGTTAGAAGTTCAGGTGATCTTGTGTCTGGTGTTAAGTTGTTGGTCAGTCTGGATCCCGTATCTAAAGGTTCTGGTTAAAGACCCTTTCAGCTCCTTTAGGTTGTTGACAGAATTCAGGTTGGAAGATTGGAGTCCCTGTTTGTTGCCAGCTATTTGCTGGGGACAATTCTCAACTTGTGGAGGCTGCTCAAATTCTTTGTTACATAGTTCCCTCCAATCTTCAAGTCAGCAGTGGTGCACTGAATCCTTCTCATGTTTTAACTGTGACTCTTGTGGTACTAGCAAGAGAAAACACTGCTTTTAAATGACTGACAGCACAGTTGTGCCACCTGTAGAACCTCCTATGTTAAGGTCAGCTGATCACAGCATACCTAGATTAGTGTCTGAATAGCCATGGTCTGAGAATCTTGGCCAGCCATCTTAGAATTCTGACTTCTATACAAGCCGTGTTCTTATTCAGAGCTGTTGATGTTTGAACCTAGATCTTCCAATGCTCATCTAAAAAACTATGGGGCCACATTGCTTTGGACATGTCAAGTACTAGTCTACAGGGACTTTCCTTCCCTTCAAACAAACTCTGAAAGTAGTACTGCTGGTCAGTCTAGGTAGCATGTAGACTCCAGGCAGATTATTACAAATGGTTGAAGAGATGAGTCCCCTGTCTACTGCAAATAAGGAACTATCCAGAGTTTTATAGCCCTCCTTCTGGTACAGCTGCTTTTAAGTGAAAATACCTGGCAGTAGTGATAATAAGATAATATTACCAAAAGGAAGGGGCATTTAATACTTATTTAAACATCTTGCTCCCAGTCTCTTCTCAGATATACTAGAGACACAATACTCTTCCTTTGGTACAAGCCATCTATGCTAGTTGCTGGTACAGTTTAGTGACAGTCAATTCCTATAGTCTCCTTCTTGTCCTTAGCTTAGATACTGGTTTTCTGCTTCCCAGGATAGTTTGATGAGAGTCCAGCACCTTGAGCTTGGTTTTCTGTCTTGGCCTCTCTTGCTCCTCTCTGCCAGTGAGATGAGTTTAGTGAGAATAGTGATTTTTCTTTTTTAGGCAGCTCTACCTTGTTGGGGGTAATGGCAAATTAATGCTTTTACCTTCCTGTTACCTTCCAGGCTCTATTTCTGTCTTTCAAAAGCTTTCAAGTACATTCTGCACAAACATCAACTATTCTGCCTCCACCATGGTTATTTTTACCATTCTCATCAAGACAGTTGATAAAGACAACGAGGAAGTTAGAGGATTTCAGCAGGTCATTACAGCATGACCTGCTGATGGGGGGAAAGAGCATATTTCCTTCACAGTGCAGCTGAGCCTCATAGTTTTTTTTTTTTTTTAATAATTTGAAAAAATTTGAAGATCATCCATGATTGTAGAGGCAATCAAAAAAATAAAACTTAATTTACACCATGGTACTTGTTCTCATTGTCACTCCACAGTAGAAGACTATGGGGTGGTTATTTCCTGCTTGATCTTTATGTTGTGACCTTTAAGGTGAGGCTACTGCCAACAGTTAGGTTTATGGTGATGGAGTGCAAAAGTTGACAATGCTAAATGATAATACTGAAGGTAGAGTAGAGTAGAGGAGACTTTTGAAAAAGTAAACAAAATCAAAGGTAGATTGAGAAACTAAAGAACCACCAGAAAACGAGGAATTTCCACTGCTTTGTCCATAACCAAGGTGGGGAGGATCAGGATAGGTGAGAATAAGGATTTATTTGGGGACTTGGGTCATGGGATGACCGTAGAATTTGGGATCCCATTGATGCTACCTGTGGTTGTACAAGTGGGCTGCGGTTAATGGGAAGACTGCACCACAGAACTTATGATCAGCCAGGATCTCCACTGTTCTGACCTGATTTCAGAGTGGATGAGAAGTAACTTGTATTTAGAGGTCCCATGTCTACACCACCTTGGCCAATTCTTTGGAAATGAGAATCTCATTATGCAAACTAGGCCTGTTTGTAATTCAGTTGACCAGATCTGATAAACCATTTGAATAGAATAATTTGTGAGTGTTTGGCTTCTTACAGAGGTCAAGCTACTTTACTCCTTTACTCAAGTAAATACAAATTTTCCTTCCGTCAAGGGCTACCTGGGTCTGAAGCTGATTGACCCATACCTCTGAGGTAATTCAAACCCAAATGTGAGCACAGGTTGTTGATGGATAACTGTCAGTCTTGGCACCTGGAACACTCCCTCTCTTTCTGGTTGTTCCGATACTAGTGGTTCTGGATGAGGATGCTGTTCTGCCGAAACCCTTCTGCTGAGTTTGCAGAGGAGGTGATGGTACTTTCAGGAGGTGAGTATGTCACAACTTGCTCTCTGGCCCAGCTTGACATTTACACTTTTTATTTTTTTGAGACTAGGTCTCGCTGTTTTTGCCCATGGAACTGCAGACTCGTTGCCTGGGGTACCATGGACTCAAGCAATTCCCACCCTCAGCTTCCCAGGTAGCTGGGATGACAGGCACGCGCCACCACGCCCAGCTATTTTTTTGGAACTAGGTTTCGCTATGGGCCCCAGGTGGGACTCGAACCGCAATCCCTAGCCCCGGCCGCTTCATAGGCTGAAGTTTACAGGCACGAGCCACTGTGCCCGGCCCATAATTACACATTAAATAACTCATCTCCCCTACAATTCCTCTCTGGAGTCAAGGTAGGTATGTGAAGATTGTGTCTAAAAAGTTAGAATGAGTCCCATAATTGCCTCCTTTTCTCCTCTCCATTCTCATGTTTATTTGCGGTGGAAGGTAGTTTGTATTTTCAAAAGCATGCTAGCTGTAATGGCACAGGTGGTTTGGTGGAAGGTAAGTGGCTCATGTGCATATATAGAAGAACAAAAATGTAATCCCAAGAGTTATATTTTGAAAAAGGAACCGTGGAATATGTATTCAATGGAATACTGATCATCTATCAAAAAAGGTCAAATAATACCTCTTGGGACCAAAAAAAAAACAACCCCACAACATACTAGATGTTTTCTCTGAAGTCTCAGGGCAGTTTTTATTCCTGTTTCCTCCTCTCCATTCCCAGTCCTCTGAAGAGTTTAAGCATCTAAAAACACTCAGATTAATTACTTTGTTAGTTATTTCTAACTTATTTCTTGAAATAAGAGGCCAACATCAAGACAAAAGGTAATGAACTAGTTCATCAATAACGTAGCAACTTCATGGGTCTGTCCTGTGAATGCCCTGTACCACATGCTTGATAATGGTGGGACTTCTGGATAGTGAAGACCATCTGGACAACTCATCATTGATGCCCCAGAAGAAGGGTGATGGTAGGCAGAGCTCTTCTTCTTACTGCATTTGAGAATGGTAGGACATCTTGAAGCTTCTTACAGTCTTTCTGTAAGAAGAAAGTGGAACCATATAGTTTAAAATGGTATTTAACTTCCTAAGTGGAAGACTTCAACAAAATTCAGGCTAAATACACTTGGTTTCTAGATCCTAGCCCATACCGCTCCCTATTTTGACCTTCCTGCTATTTTACCCATTAGGTAATTGAACGCATACCTAAGATGTAAGCCTGGAAGAACCTGAATCTTCCACCTAGCAATTTAATGTCAACACTAGTCACAGGGCTTATCTTTACATCTAGTACTTGGATGTTCTTAGAAGTCTAGAGATAAGATGTAACTCTTATACTTGGGCTGGGGTCAGACTGCCCCCATGACAAATGTTGCAGAGTTGTTTTTTGTTTTGTTTTGTTTTTTAAAGGGCCGGTAAAGTTCACTGTGTTCTAAGCAGGATTCATCCAGTCAGGAAGAAGTGAAGAAGTAAAGGCAGGCTGTCAGATCCTAGAGCTGCTATTACATCAAACCAAACTGACTTGTAAGAAACTACAATGTCATCACAATTCAGTTACCTCCTGTATCAACTTCACTTTGTTTAGTATTCTCTCTCCAACAGGCATTTTTTAAATATTCTATTCTTTCAGCCACCCTGGTAGACAGATTGCAAAACTAAAATCAGAATTGCATCTCTGGTGAAAGAGTCACTGAGAATGGGTTGGAGCTAGCTCTTGAGCACCTGTCTTGCTCAGGTTCTGCCAAGACTTGTGGCTTTCATCATCTCCATGTTCTTACCTACCATGTGATCAGTAATGAATGCTGTCTCCTTCAGATATTTGAATCCTTTGGAAACTGGAATTCCAGTGGGGTTTACGCTCTTCTGATTTCCTTCCCAGCCTCCAGTTTCTCTCAGGCAAAAGGAAAACAAGTTGTGAAAGGGCAGAAGTGGAACAGAAAGGTGGTATAAGGACAGTTCTTCTGACCTAGGTAAAATTACAGTCCTGGGAGGCAGTGGGTGCAGCACCTTCTGTACTGCTGCCATTACTCATTTAACATTTGATGGCTTGAGGACTGAATTTCCCAGGACTGTTAGAAGAAAGTATCACAAACAGGAATTTTATTGTCTAAGAGTTGGGGAGCCTAGAAGCTCAAAGTCAAGTGTTGGTATTTTAGGTTCCTTTGAAGACTCTGAGAATCACTTCCTTGTAGGTTTTCCTTGGCTCATAGAAGCATCACTTTAATTCTTCCTCTTCACACTGGGTCTCTTTGAGTCACTCTTCACATGCTCTCTTATTAGGACTCCAGTTATATTGGATTAGGGACCCACTGTACTGAAGATGACCTCGTCTTAACTAGTTAGATCTTCGGTGACCATATTTACAGATAATCACATTCTGAGATTCTGGAGTGACACAAACAAATTTTTTTCTGGGATGGAGGGTGTGGGGCACATAATCCAACCCATGACAGACACCAAAGGCTGAAGGACCTGTAATAAGTGGAGCTAAAATGAATTATAGTGGTATCTTGGAAACCCCTACCAAAATCATGGCTTTGTTAATCCCCTTGTGGGGGTAGATATCAAACTTTAAAACTTTTTAAAACCCTGTGTTTGGCTATGTTGTTGTGTTAGGATTCTGATGGAAAGAAATAGGAATTACTTGAGCCAGGGTTGCTTGGGTTGTGATATAAACTCAATCCCAGCTGGACTTAAACAAGGAAATACTAAAGAAATGCTTAGGTAATTGGAAAAGAAAATCTAGGACTCTAGGAAGTAGAAATCTCATCTAGGAAGTAGATTAGATCTAGGTTCAGAAGGTATCTTCAGACTGCTCATTCTTTGTCTGATTGGCCTGTCTTGTGTTCAGTTTCACTATGCCTATCAGGTCTCATCACAAAGAGCAAAATAGTTGATTGAGCGCCCCACACCAACAGTCATCTCAGTTTAGCCACTCCAGCAGAAAGAACTTCTCATTCCAACTCCTTAAGTCAGTCTTGAGGAAGACATTGAATCACCTTGTTTGGTCATGTGCCTGTATACAGATCAATCACTATGACCAGTTCAGTCCTAGGGTAAACCCCAATCTGTATGTTTTCTGCAATCCCTTTTTAAAGTTAAGCTATAGCCGGGCACGGTGGCTCGTGCTTGTAAGCTTCAGCCTATGAAGCGGCCGGGGCTAGGGATCGCAGTTCGAGTCCC